>JAJJMB010009041.1:1638717-1860795 GCA_023531105.1 Papaver atlanticum | reverse complement strand
AACGAATCTTATTACCACTATTTTTACTACAACTACAAAATACATCATCCTTGTTTTGGAGATGTTGATTTTCATCAGTCTGATGTTGATGATGATGATAATGTTGTTGACGATGAAGAAGAGGAGGACGATGAAGAGGATGATGAGTATGATTTTGAGGATGATGATGATGATGATGATGAGGAGGAGGAGGAGGAGGAGGATTTAGATGATTCAGAACACTTCCTTTGGTTTGGGCCAGCGCTTGATGATGAAGATGAAGACGACGATGATGATGATGATGATGATGATTGGCCATACAAACATGTGGTTACGATTATTGACAGCAGCAGTGAAGAAGAAGGGGATTCTCACTGATCTAGTCCTCTGTTTTTATGGTTCTGCTATGCAAGAATGGTATTCAATCACATCTTGATCCATCATCTTTTGTTTAGTTATATATATATTGTTTTTTGTTTTTGTTTTTTGTGTGTTATTAGTGTAATCTTTTTTTTTTAGGGATGTTTAATTAGTCTGTTTGTAAAGCTGCTTGGAAGTATAGTTTTTGTGAATGTTTAATATATTTATGGATACAATATTTTCTTTAGATTCCAAGTGCATATGTTGTTTAATTTATGTCCATTGTTCATCTGTTGGAGTATCAATCTTTTTACAAAACAGAATGAATGAGTAATGTGTTTAAGGGGGCTTGGTTTAGAGATTTGGATCTGAAGATTTAGGGTTAACCATGATTTTGTTGTGGCTTTGCTGCTAAAGTGATAGGATCATGAATATGATAGGGACTGTATATTGAGTCTTTGTATCAGAGATGAAAAATATAGCCAAATTTTTCATAAATTGCAATGCCAAATCTGACAAACTTTACCAAAAATAATAATAATATCAGAAATGAGAGCATAATTGAACAGTAGGCCTTTGACTGCTACATAATTTTTCTTACACATTAATAAAATTAGCATACTAAAAATAATGTAAAAAACTATTTCCCAGCTATAACGAAAATTGAATTTAGTCAATGCCGAGTGCTCAGCCATAAATTTGCTTGTCTTGGTGGCTTCCCAGGTTCTTATTCATTGAAATCATTATCCAAATGGTCACCATAGCTTTTCTCAAATGCATCCCAAGAAGCAAAACCCTTAGGAGGAGGATCATTTTCAACATGGCTACTTGCAGGAATAATCCCAAGATTCATATTATGAACTAATTCCCATTCTTCGTCGACATACTCTTCTAGTATATCACCAATGCTTCCCATTAAGTCATCCCATGAAGCAAAGCCCTTCGGAGGAGGAGGATCATTATTAACAAGATCATTGGCAGGAACAACACATTTCTCATTAGAACTCATCCTCTCAATTCCTTCTTTCTTTTACTTATGAACGAGGTATCTAATTTCTTATTTCTAGGATCCAAATCTAGCTAAATATATTGTGTTTTTCTTTTTTTTTTCTATACATATCTAGTATGCAAATTTAAATATAGTGGGTGGGTTATGTTTACCATGAATATAACAAACGAAAATCAAGGTGATATATGGAAAGTGCGATTTTGCATATTTTGCGAGACCCATCAGAAAAATATTGCATTAGGATTGTAGGATTAGACTACTGATTGTCATTTCTAATTAGAAGCCTATAATCTTGCTGAAACCCTAAAGAAATCTCTAAATATCCTGACACGTTAAGCATTCATGTTAATGAGATAGTACACTTGTTAAAAATAAAATTTTACCTTCCTTATTTAACAAAATAGTCCATTCACACTATAATTCAGTCTAGCAAGTCGTTACCTTTCAACCTAAGGAGAACCTAAGAAGAAACACCTATGTGATGCAATTTCTCACGATGATTATGAACATCTCTATTTGTATTTGTGATTGTTGATGTGTTGCAATACATTGTATTTTGTTTTGAGAATATCTCAGTGAAATTTGTAGGTTTAGTTGATAATGAAATTGAGTCAGACATACTATCTTATTTGTTTGTAGGATTTCACCATTTAAGGCGCATGGTTAACGTCTTGTCCCTTGGCAAAGCACGCCTATTGAATTTCAGACGCAATTTTTCCAACTACATTATTACTACAATCATAATCGATTTTTTGCAAAATTCATAGACACCAGCACTTGTTGATCATGCACGGCTCATATATCATGCCATATCTCAAGTCCCTGAACAACAATTAAAATCAAAAAATGGTCAAAATTAATAGGTCAAACAAAAAGGTCAATAAGAAAAATAAAATCAGCACACTTATGTATATATATTTAATTTTAATTAGTTAAAAGATGGGCCATATCTTGAACTGCATCATGGTTTGATTCAGGCATCATGCCATATCTCAATACCGTGGTCCCTGACCAACAACTAAAATCAACTAATGTCAAACAAATTAGGTCAAACAAAATAAGTCAAGCAAAATAAAATCAGCACAATTGTGTATATTTATTTAATTTTAATCAGTTAACAGATGGGCCATATCTTGAACTGCAGCATGGTTTGGCTCATGCATCATGCCATATCTCAATACCCTGGTCCCCGACCAACAACTCAAACGATCCACAAAAATCTACCAACACTATGTCCGGAACAGCGCCTGAGACATAACTTATTATCATTTCATCTAATTCCATTCATTTGAGCCGCACAAAACTTCATCGACAATAACGAAAGAATCGATCAACTCTTCTGTGAAACATCGATTTAAGGATAGATTTAAGTTTAATCGATCTCTCATAGAAGTATTGACACTGATTCATAACCTTGGAAATGCAAATCTGGGTTATCTTCATCTAAGGTATTTCTCATTCATTCATTTGGAGGTTTCTTGGAGATTCATCTGCAGAAAACTTCATCAACAACAATGAATCAATTGATTCTTCTGTGAAAGATCGATTCATGCCTAGATTTAAGTTTAATCGATCTCTCATAGAAGTATTGATAGTGATTCATAATTTTTGAAATACAAATCTTGGTCATCTATATCTAAGGTATTTCTCATTCATTAATTTGGGGGTTTAATGATTTTACAAATTGGAGGTTACACACTACTGATTTTGAATGGTACAATTTCTGATGGTGATTATGACATCTCTATCTTTCATATTTTAGGTTTATTATGTTGCTGTGAATTGTATCCTGTTTTGAGAATGTTTTGGTGATTATGAACATCTCAATTGCATGTTTTATGCCTCCACCAAGTAGTTTTATATGTCAGTTGACAGATGATCTTAAACTCAGACATAGTATTTGGTTGTAGGATGCCAGCATTGGTGAATAAAGCTTGTATTCTGTTTTAAGAAGCAGCATCTCAGGAGTCTTTATGATTTGTATTCACTGTCAGATTGTAGAATTAAATTAGGTGTGCATAAGGCTCCACAAGTAGTGTTCATGTCAATTATGTGAAAGTCGAATACGACGCAAGAACGCAAGCCAATTTTTGTTAGTCATGTATTTGACAGAAGATATAAAGATCAAACATATATGGATGTTTGTAATTTGTCCCTTTGCCAGATTGTAGATTAAGACTAGGTGTGTATATGCCTTTCCATCAAGTGAATTAGACTGGGTAGAGAAACACTAAAGTGACTTTTTTTCCAGTATGCATTTGTTTTCAATACATTTTAGTCTTGTACATGTTCCAGTTCTTTGATTGTAGTTTTAGTTTCTAGAATACATCCTGCATCTCCAACATTATCGACACACAATCATTGGACAATATAAATAAGCCGACTTCATCATATTGCATTTAAAAAAGTTACAACCATTCTGTTCATTCAGTGTTGAGCAACATTTAGCAGAAACACTATCATTTCATATCCACTTACATGTTCATAAACTAAAACATACCCAAAACATTAAGGAAAAATTGGTCTGCCATTTACAAGTATTTCACCATCTTACCCACAAAAAATCCAAACACCAAAAAGAAAAAGAAAAAAGCAAAATAAACATAACATTCCCCTGCATTTTAAGTCTCCATTACCAGAACCAAAAAATAAAACATGATTCAGTGACTTACCATTTGCATTAGACCCCTCTCCATTTGAATTCTTCTCTGTACTTTGATAATAGTTATTTCTTAACCTTTTTTTTAACATTCTATCATCATTTCCATTCGAGCACTTACCCAAAAATCCACCATCTCTCTACAGAAGAATTCAAATGCTGATAAGGATTACTCATTGTCATACCCATCACTCGGAATCGGAATCATCAGATTCCTCATCAGACCCCTCTTCCTCCTCATCAGACCCGTCTTGCTCCTCGTCTTCATCTGCATCTTCCGCTTCGGAATCAGTCTTTTGGGACAACAATTCATCATTAATCCCAATTCTCTCATCTTCGCGAAATTCCAGAATTCTCTATTTTAGTTCTTCTTCATCTTCGTACTCTGCAACCCCCCTTTCCAGTGAATTTTGAGTGGGTGTATCACTTTCGTACCCAACAACAACAACAGGCTCTTCATCTTCGGAAGCAGTTGCATCACTGTAGATTGGCCCATATTCTTTCTTTATTGCTGCATTAATCTCAGCCATTTCAGCCAACCTCGCCCTTTTATCCTGCACTGCCCAGAACTTTTCCTCTTTTGATCCATCTATGAAAAGATCAAGATGACGCTTCTTTGGCAAAATATGTACCGGTATCTCTTCTGCTTTGTTTTCATTCATTGCAGCATGCATATCTTCCCAGAGAGGATCGAGTTCAATATCATTCAACAAGTCACTTACTCTCTTTTGTACTTTCTCTATATCATCCTTGGTCATCTGCCCAATCATCTGCATAGTGGCTGATAACCTTTCTTGTCTTTCTTTCTCTTCTAACTCTTTCAATAGTTGCTCTTCAGTCATGGGGGCTTTACCCTTTCGTCTGCGTTGATCATCATCACCAGCCATTTTGATTGATTTGATTTAGAAAGATTTGATTTAGAAAAATTCAGTAAACAGTAGTCTCCCTCTACAAATTTCTTTCTGAAATTCTTTGCTCTCTGACCCTTTGGTTTCCCTGTTAATACCCTTATAAACTACTCTGTTAGGAATAAACAATTAATTCTTGGGGGTCACGCCTATTCCCAAGAGAAAGCTTTAATCGAACACGTTCCCTAGTCTAAATGGAATCTATTCTAGCCCACTATGTCATAATAACGTGATAAACCTAGGTAAAATGGCATTTTGGTTAATTAAAGTAGCTTTAATAACTAGAGAAAAAATAAAAAGTTATTTCCTTCTCTTACTTGAGCGGGAGAAATACTGGAAGAGGCGAAATTGAGAAACCCTAGGTAAGGAAATTGAGAAAAAAATTTCTTTCCTTCTCTTATCAGATTAAATTCGAACTTACTTGTTTAATTTCATGAATGGGGGATGGGTTTTTCTTAATTTGAAATTACTATCGCCAGGGTTTCAGGTATATACATTTCCTAAAACTAAAATCGTTTTCTACTATATTCTGTAAACCTAGGTTTCTGTCAATTTTAGGAGTTTTTTATGATCTTGGCTGTGATTCTATATCTTATCTGTGATGGAAATTGTGGAAGCACATCGATATTGTTAGGGTTTCTTTTGTTTTGTTCAGGTCTTTCATTTTTTTATGATCATAAACTAATTTAGAGAGAGTTCATCTAGAGCATTCTCTGATAAATTCTAATAACAAGATTGTAATTTTGGGTTTGGGTTCACATGGATGATCACGTTTCCTTATGATTTCCTTATTGATTTTTGTTAGACAATATTAATTGATTGAAACAATTGATGTTTTGTGTGAATTTTGTGACGGAAATTGTGGAATTTGTTTTAGGTTGAGTTAATTTTTGCTAGTAGTGGTTTTTATATGGATTTAGGAATTAGCTTTTGTTGTTGTAAGGAGTAAAAGTTGCATTGTAGATTAGGCCGGCGTTGTTATAGAGCCAGAAAGGAGAATCGGTTGTTGTATTCTCTCGATTTTGTTTTTCTTCACTTCGCAACGGTGTTCTATCATGCTAAGAAATTGGTTTAACAGGGAAGAAGGCGTATTTGAAACTCGGTGTTCGACCTGCAACGTAAGTGCACTCCACTTGTAGCCTATTATAGAACCCACTCATTCCCTACCTCCACATACAACCAATGGCATTGTTTGACTCTGCGGAAGATTTGGCAATCACCAAAGCATGGGCAGCCGAAAGTCGAGTTCTAGATCGCTCCTCGACCGATACCTTTTGGGCGAAAATACATAAAAAAATTAGTCAAGATTATGGGAACCCGAAAAGAAAAAATGTTCAACAAATCAAGGATAGGCACAACATCATCCTAGATGCGGTAGCTGGGTTTTTTATAATCAAACATCGGATCTCGCACGCAAGCCACCTTAGCTTGTCCCCTCTATAACTTGTACGTATCTTTATTGTTTATTCGGCACAATAATTTTTTCAATTTATATGTAACCAAATAAGTTTGTGTGTTGTTTTTTTAGCACGAAGCCGTGAAAGCGCGCTACTTAGAAGAAAAGAGGGAAGCATTCACGTTTGATGAAATCGTTCACTTCATAGTATTCATATTTACGGAGTACCACCAGCTACGGAGTACCACCAGGACTCAATGGTGGGTGAATCGGACTTCATACTCTTATTTGGCTTCCAGATAGGAAAGGCCAATTCTCTGTTAAGAGTGTCTATAATGTGTTGTCTAGTCAATCTAATACTTCAGTAGGTACTAATTCTATTTCTCCACAGGTATGGAAAACTTTGTGGAAGTTAAATTATTTGTTTGGAAGTGCTTAAAAGATATAGTCCCAACAAGAGATAAACTAGCTACATATGGAAATGATATTGAAATGCATTGCAGTTTGTGTAATCATCCTGTGGAATCCAGTAATCACCTATTCCTTGAATGTGGTTATGCTAGATCTATTTGGTTGGTTTTAAATATCAATGTTAGTAATATTATGGTGCATCATGGTTCATTTAGGAGCTGGATTCTCTATTGGTTTTCTGCAGGAAATAATATCACCTTTGGTGCAGGAATTACTAGACATGAGATAATAAATTGCTAATGGTTTCAGTTTGGACTATTTGATGTTCAAATATTTTTTTAGAACATAACTCCAAATAGGTCAATGTCAATAGATGGCATTAATAAACTTGTGTCTCCTGAAACTGATCTTGTTTCTTTTACTAATGGGGTTGTGCATGTGCTAAGATGGAAACCTCCTGATAATGTTTATCTGAAAATAAATTTTGATGTTTCTTTTAAGTCAGATTCATTACAAGGTGGAATAGGGCTAATAGTGATGAATTGTGCAGGTAGCTGCATTAGGGTGCAAGGACAATGCTTCAATGGAGGAATGAAGATAGGAGTTAAAGCTGAGGAGCTGGAATGTAAGGCTATGCTGGCAGCTGTTACTATGGCACCCTCAAAGAACTTTAATCATGTTATCTTTGAATCAGATTATGAGACTTTAATAAAATCCATCAATGATCAAACCTATTATGTTCATTGGATGAATCAAGCTTTGGTTTTAGATATTAATTCTAATTGGATAGAACACACAAATAGAGTAATGGGTTTTAGTTCACTTAATTCTAATTGGGGCCATAGTTTCTTCCAGTTCTTATGATTTTATTTTTCAACTGCACCAACACGTACTCCACTTTTTACAAAGTTAGTTTTGTACTTTAGTACCGTTATAACAACTACAGCAACACGTACTCCGTTTTTAACTATCATTTTGATTTATTTTCTGAATTCGAGTACGAACAAAAAAACTTCAGGATGGAATGAATATTAATGGCATCTAACTCCGGTCTTTTAGATCCGTCAAAGCAGAAAATTATGCAACAGGATAACAAGATTTGACTGAGAAAATTCTTATCATAGAATGTGAAACATGCAAATTGAAGGATCTTTACCTTCTTATTTTACCAAATTATTTACGAGATACACTTAAATATTATTAGTAAAAATATTGCCAAATTTCCATTTACATTACATTACCAATTTATGATAATAAATCTTTACCCTCTGTGTTCATCTCTCTCGTCTTAAATCATTTCATGTTTCTACTCTTAAATCTTCTACCCCCCCCCCCCCGAGGTACCGCCGTAGAAAACAAAACATGTGGTTTACTTTGATCATCACGTTCATCTCCTGGATAAACCATATATTCCCATCAGTTTTGCTTCAAGTTGCGGAATAATCTGATCGACCGTGTAAGTATTTCTTTTCAGTACTGCTTTGTTAACTGATATTGTAACTCTAATGGTCATAGTAGGGTAAATATTGTCTTCACATGCACTACAGTAGGTAGCTAACCTCTGATTATTTGTATGATTCATATATGATAACTGAACTCAGATTGTGATTTGTGATTACTCTTTGTGTACGTATTATGCCGTATGGACTAAGCACGGAGAATGAGATGAGTCATCAAGGTGTACATTCTGGATGGTAATGACAACGACGGTCCGCACACTGATGAACCAACACATGCTGCAGAAACTATAGAAATGGTTAGTGCTTTATTAGGAGATAACTTTTCAAAGGATTCTTAGAAGATGTAACGGCTACTCAAAGATGCTGGGAAACCCCTATACGAAGGATGTGTCGATTTTACAAAGATATCTGCAATGTGTGACCTGTTTAACTTGAAGAGCAAGCACGAAGCTTCCGACAAGTTCTTTAATGAACTTCTACCACTGTTAAAATCCATGCTCCCTCCAGGAAATGAGATGATGAAAAGTACATATGAGGCTAAGAAGGTATTGAGAGATTTGGATTCAGGTTACGTAAAGATACATGTATGCATCAATAACTGCATTCTCTATAAGAAGAATTACAAGGATCACATCAAGTGTCCCACCTGTGGGGAATCAAGATGGAAAGTTGACGACACCACCCAAGAGGTGCATGAAAACATTCCGGCAAAAGTCTTGTGGTATTTCCCAATTATCCAAAGACTGAAACGGATGTTTCAATCAAAGAGAATTGTCGAATATTTATTGTGGCACGACACCACCAGAAAGAAAGACGTGGGTGTTTTACGGCATCTGGCGGACTCACCGGCATGGAAAAATATAGATGAAAGATATCCCTTAATTCGTGATGATCCTCGAAATCTACGGCTAGGCATTTTGGCTGACGGGGTTGATGTAAACAAAGGCATGCAAAAACATCACAGTGTGTGGCTAATTCTGACAGTGATTTACAACCTTCCACCATCATTGTGTATGAAAATAAAATTCACCATGCTGTCATAATTATCGATGGGGGGCCTTGTAAGGACATTGATGTTATGTTAGAACCGTTTGTTGAGGATCTCAAGGAATTGTTTGACGGAGTCGAATGTTTTGATGCGCTGAAACGGGAGAAGTTTACTCTACGTGCGGTTGTTTTATGGACAATAAATGATTACCCTGCTCTCGGTACACCGTGTGGTTGTCCCTACCAGGGACGAGACGCCTGTAAGGTGTGTGGGAGAAATACTTACTATGTCAGGCTAAAACGATGTAGGAAAGAGGTTTATACCGGGCATAAAAGATACCTGCCATATAAGCATCCATTCAGATTTCAGAAGGGGTTCAACGGAAAAGAGGAAACTGACAAGGCTCCGGAACTTATGACCCCGTCAAAAATATACAATGAGGTAAAGTCTATAAAGAATGGATGGGGAAAGGGACGGAAGAACATTGTAGTGGAATTCGTGCAGGATAACCCTGGAAGAGGTGGAAAGATGAAGAGAATCGAAAAGACCATCGACCCAATAAAGGGGAAGGAGAAGGAGACCTTCAGGCCCTACTGGAAAAAGCTCAATATATGGTTCCGGCTCCTCCCTTACTGGCGGTATCATGATGTCCACCATTACATAGATTTCATGCACGTCGAAAAGAATGTATGCGAGAGTATCGTTGGAACATTGTTGAACACTGAATTGAAGTTGAAAGACCACTTGGCTGCTCGAATGGATCTGGAGGACATGGGTTTTAGAGACGAGTTGCGACCTAAGCCAAACGACAAAGGAGGATATATACTACCGGCAACATGTCACTCATTAAGCCCGGAGGAAAAGGACAAGTTATGTGCAACATTATCCGAGATAAAGGTTCCATAAGGGTATTGTTCAAACTTTTCAACCCTGGTGAATCGAAAAGATCAAAAGCTTATCGGACTAAAATCGCATGATTATCACATGCTAATGCAGCAGTTTTTTCCCATTGCGATTAAATCAATTATGCCTCAGCCAACAAGATATGCTATTATCAGGTTTTGTTTATTTTTCAGAGAAATATCTAGCAAAGAAATCAAGGTGGCAGAGCTAGAAAAATTGCAGTCGGAACTCGTTGTGACGTTGTTCTTGCTCGAGAAATACTTTCCTCCATCTTTTTTCGACATCATGGTTCATTTAACTGTGCATCTTACCAGGAAAGTGAAACTTTGTGGTCCTGTATTCTTTCGATGGATGTATCCGTTCGAAAGGTGCATGAAGGTCATTAAAGGGCATGTGCGAAAGAGAAACAAACCTGGAGGAAGCATTGCTGAAGGGAATATTGCGGAAGAGACAATTGAGATGATCAGCGAGCACCAACAAAGCATGAATGATACAGTCGGAATTCCACCAGACAAACTCAACACATCTGACACTGGCGAAGATTCTTATTCTTTCAGGGGAAAACCAATGTCAGGTGCTAAGTTTCCTCTTGTCGATAAGGATTTGTTGGATAAAACGCATTTCTATGTATTGCAGAATTTGCATGAAGTTTATCCGTACATTGAGTAAGTATAACTAGATCTAACCAAATAACCTCATATTTTATTTAGTGTTTGATTCTGTGTCCGAATTTCTGTAAAGATAATAACATTAATCATTGTACTGTCCAGACGACACCAGAAATTTTTGAAGGATAAATATCTTGGTATGAAGGATACACAGCTAGATCAAAAATATAATAAAGAGTTCGCCAAATGGTTACAAAAAGTGGTAAGAGTTTGCATAAATGTCACTCTTGCTATGTAACTTTTGCGTTGAGACAAAGCCTAATCCTTATAATGTATTTCAGGTTGAGAGTGAGTGGGCAGAATCTAGAGAAAACTTCAATCAGGACTTAAGGTGGCTATCAATCCCACTGAATGCACAAGTAGCGACATACGAAGTATATCACATCAATGGATACCTGTTTCGCATAAAAGCTAGTGATGGTTCCATGTACCAGAATAGCGGGGTTTACGTAGAGGCAACTGACACGCACATTAGAAAAGCGGGGATTACCCTTAATCAGGCGGATTATTATGGTGTTTTATAAGAGATATGGGTGCTGGCATATCATTCGTTGAAAGTCCCACTTTTCAAGTGTAAATGGGTTACCAAAGCAGGGGTCTCAAAAGATAAACTTGGCTACATTTTGGTTAAGCTTGATAAGTTGGGACTCCAGAATGATCCTTTCATTGTAGCCTCCCAAGCTAAGTAGGTATTTTATGTGACAGACCATGAAAATAAAAAAAAAATTCTATTGTGTTAGGTGCACCTTCCAAAAACTGGAAAGATGCTGGTGATGATGTCGACGAGGAATTCAGTACGGCAGTTATTTGTCGGGATGAGTATCACTTGCCGCAGGTAGATAAACTAAACCTGCAAAAGGAATCCAGGGATGATTACTATCGGGACGACATTAGGGGTAGAACTGTAAGGAAAGTTAACAAATGACGTGATCCAGCTCTCCCAAGTTTCTGCTGCTGCTGCAAATGTGGAAGACACGGCTATGTTTTTTTGTTTTTTTTAATATATGGTAGCCATAGGTTTTTTTTATATGCATGGTAGACATAGCCATAGTAAAATGTCTTGAAGGAAACATCTTTGAATTCATAAACATGGTAGCATTTTTTTTATATATAAATAAAGATAATTTGTGCTACACTAATGTCATTTATATAAATACAATTTGTGCACCCTACACTGTCGTCATTACCGACTTCCTCTCCTCTGTAAGCAGTTCTTCTATTTGTCCATGTGAAGGGACAAGCAGTATAAACAAGATCAGAGAGAGAGATACATATCATGTTCATGTAACACTAAACTAAATTATTCATGTTAACTAGTATGAATAGCACGTGTATAAATGATCTCTGAATGTCCTCCACTTGTCGCAACACAGATGACTTTCAAAATAGAAAAGTCGATTAGACAAGTCACAAGAGATATAATTTGATTTATGGAGAATCGAAACGGCGGGAGGGGGTAGAGTAAGAGTTTTTCTCACCGAAAAGGTAAGAATCCATTGAGAATCGAACTAATTAAGGCTTAAAATGATGTTTCTTTTCTTCATTATCATTATCCCAATTGCTTTCATTAGAGTCCAAACCAGAAATCCCATTTCAAAATTGAGATTAAGAGGGAGACAAAAATTCATCCTGAATTTTTGAGAAAAATTTGTCATCAACCCCTTGCAATCAAAATTCATCAGAGAAGCATTCAACACCAAATGGATATTCCTCCAAGAGCAATAGAGAGCAATATCTCTGATGCACCAGTGAGGAATGATAATTGAAGCCAATTGGTTAATAATATCTCCGAGAATCAGGGTACTGCATCATCCACTTCCCGGATTCAGCAAATGCCTCCTAGGGGGAGAGATGATCCCCCATTTCAAGATTGTATAACTGAACATGGAGAAAGCAGTGGTTGCGGAGGGAGTGGTGAAGTTGAAGAAGAACCAATGGCTATTGAGAACTGCGAAGAAATCTTGTCTGATGTAGATTCTGATCCTGGTGATGGTGTTAATGATGAGTTCATTGACGGGGGTGTTGGTGGTGCAGCGGATGCCGGACCCGGATCCATTAGGACATGGCGCATGTGGGATGGCTGTGACTGCTGAACACCCTACCGAAGGTAGGTATGTGATTAACAAGGGGGTGGTGTTTATTGGTCTTAAATATGTTGTGGCTGGAGGGGGAAGATATGGATTTGATACTATCACTTTTCCTGCTGCCGCCAGAAGAGAGCTTCTTCTTCGTGCTGCTCAGCCAATACCCGCTCATGGAATGCCCTATACCCTGCTTCATTATGTATGTCCTGTAGTTGGCAGAGCAGCATCCAAAATAACTGCATTTGCGGAGGCAGGTAATGGTCAGTGAAATCCAGCGAGTGCAATACCACCAGAGCCACCGGTTGAGCCAGCAACAACACCAACACCAACACCAACAACAGTCCCTGCTTCTCAAACAACTGCATCTGAGCAACTATCTCCAAGGGACTAAGCGATAATCAAGCTAGGTGATAGAATGTAGTTGTTTGTGTTTGCTAATAGATGAATGATTAGGTTGGAACATTTTTTGGTTTTTGTTTAAGGAATTGGTTAGTGTAAATATACTCTTAGCCTTTGTTTTAGGTTTTGGGTTATACTATTTTGGTAATGATGATCATCATGGTATTGAATTTGGTTCAAATTTAAGTTAGCAGTTTGGATTTTCCTGTTAACTAGAGAATGAATGTATGGATTGTTGAAAAAAATTGATTCTTAAATCATGGTGGGGTTTTGTATGCAGATGGGTTTTAGCAATGTTGGATGAGTGAATATTGTGAGTTTGGATTTGGCTATACTGATTGTTGAATTAATATTTTGTCATGCTAGGATTAGTAGTAATAGTAATAGGCTTGCACATAGATTTTTTGTTGGAATTTGTCCTAAAATAGGGTTTGAATTAATCTAAATACCCTAGTTTCTACCATCTTAAACAACATTTTATATACCCTATTGATTCACTAATTCAAGCATTCACTGAGAAAATTTCGAAATTTACTAGCTCCTACTATATATCAAGAACAAAAAAAAACACACACAAAAGGAATCAACCTTTGAATCTGCAATATTACTAATCTACCTGACATAAAAGGTTTAACTATCATAACCACTGCAACTCTCCCAGCTGCTATCCAAACAATGCACCTGCTGCAAACTGAACCCCAAAATCACCTAACATCTTCTAAGATCTTCATCAACACCATCTATCAAACAAAAAACAAACAAAAAAACTACCACCAAATGTCTGGAATTGAAACCCCATTATTCATACACTTCTTAAGCAACATAAAGTACCATCAATATCCCCACAAGTTTTCACGAAGATGCCCAAGAGAAATAGTAATCAAAATATCACATTACTCTAGTTCTAAGGGATTTGACAGTACCTATAAGGCAATCACCAAGAATCGCCATCACTGTAGATGCTGTAGTTTAACTCATCATCTTCATAGTAGGCACCAGTACCATCATTATCGTCTGAAGATGTGTAGGGACCCTGGAGATCACCATCTTCGGTTTCTTCTTCCTCATCTTCTGTTTCACTGCAAACCACCATCTCACCGGCAAACACAGGCTCTCCATCGAGGTCTAACCCAGGAATCTCCTCTCCGTCAGAATCCACGTTCAGGGGTTCTGACATAGTTTGAGCAAACTTACGAGGGTTGTTCTTCTTTTCTGTGAGATAGCACTTGTACATCACATCTTCAAACTCTTGCCTCTTGCCTCTTCTTTTTCTCTGTTTCTTTTGCTCTCTTATCTCTCTTCATTGAATCATCACTGCTCTCATCATCTTCTCCTCATTCACAGTTCTTTTCTTCATCTTCACTATCACTTTCTATCGCACTACGAGTTTTCCCCCATGAACACTTCCACTCTCCTCGTCGTTGAAGCTTCTCCCTGTGTCGACGTGCATCTATGGCATCTAACTTTCTCATCCACAACTGAAATTCCTCATCATTTTCAACCCTTAATCTTTCAAATTCTTCTCGCTTCTCTTACTTTTTCTTCCTTATCTTCTCCTGATTAAGAAAAGGAATCAACCTTTCAATCTCAGAGCTTGATAAAGTCCCAATTGTCAACTTTGCACATACCATTGCATCTGAATCGGGTGGTGACTCGGTGTGATTTCCATTTGCTGAACTACTAGCATTCTATGCCATTATTTGTTTTCTTAATCTCTATATCTATGATTTCTTCTTTTGGTATAATAATCTGTTTATCCCCCTGCCTTGTTTAAATAATGGTAGTAGATTAGCCATAAATGGTATTTTATGGAGTTTGGTCAAGTGTCTGTCGCTTGGCTATTCACGCCTTAATTTTCAATGCCATGCGAACCCTCTTCAAAGCCGTCATTACTCTGCTAAACCCTATTTCCAAAGCCTAAATCTAGTCGCTTAATTCATTAGCTTTTACTCCAATTCGAACTATACCATTAAGAGGTGCATTGTTAGGTCACCTTTAACCGTTTGGTTTTATGAAATCATAGAAGGCACGTCTATCAGATGAGTTATTTCTATAGCCATTCAGGTTAACTTGGCAGAACATCTTGTACTAGTTTTTGTTGTTGTCTTCTTGTTTGCTGCTAAATCCATTAAAACACTTGCACAAGCACAAAAATATTTTAATGGATTCAACAGCAAACAAGAAGACAACAATAAAACCAAGTCCAAACATTAGTACTAGTGTTTGGGGTTAAAGGGGTGAAAGAGTAGTAAAGGAGGAGGAAATGGAAATATAGGTTTGGGGTAAAAGGGATGAATGAGTTGCAAAGCAGGAGGAGGAAGAGGAAGAGTTTCTTTGTGATAGTAGTAAGAAAGAATTTATATAGAGGAAGTTTTGATAACCTCTTTAGGATAATTCACTCCTTTTCAATGCCATGCGCACCCTCTTCAGAGCCGTCATTACTCTGCTAAACTCTATTTCCAAAGCCTAATTCTAGTCTCTTAATTCATTAGCTTTTACTCAATTTGGAACTACCATTAAGAGGTGCATTGTTAGGTCACCTATATTTGATGAGTTTTTTGTGGGTCTAATTAAAACGTTTGGTTTCATGCAGATTCAAAGAAGGTAGCACCTGTTGAGAGGAACTATTGACACTTGGGGCACGTCTATCGATCAGATGGGTTATTTCTATATAGCCACTCAGGTTAACTTGGAAAAACACCTTGTAAAAAATATATATTTACCACCCAAGCCCAAAGCCAGAAAATTACCCTACTCAAAACCCTTAATATACCATTTACCTAAGATCAATGTTTTAATTACCTTTGGCGGGTTGTGTCAAACCCCTTAATGGTTTACCAACTTCACCTCTCATCATGCTTACGTATAGATTGTAACTATCCTTTGGTCCCTATGGAGTAGCAGAAACAAGTTAGTCATTCAAAACACTAATCTTAAACAACTAAATATGGCATCTTGGTGGATTGATTCGTCTTGTTACCTATCTCCTTCAGGACCATGCGTTCGAATGTGGGAAGAAGCTCTTTTTATTTATTTTTTGAAAGTCTATTAATGACTGTTGGGCTGGGGTAGAAAAAGGCCCTCAACACAGCTGGGCCTTGTGTTGTCGCAATTACTGCCCATTTCATGTACCCAGTAATAAATAGAACTGGCGTGTCTATAAAACGTACACTATAGACACGCATACTAGCGTGACCAATACAACGAACTTTTTAGCCACGCATATAAACCGACGTGTCTATAAAACTTACACTATGGACACGCATAATAGCGTGACCAATACAACGAACTTTTTAGCCACGCATATAAACCGGCGTGTCTATAAAACGTACACTATGGACACGCAAGTATGCGTGTCCAATAAAACCAACTTTGTAGCCACGGATATAAATCTGCGTGTCTATAAATGGTATACTATGGACACGCATACTAGCGTGTCTAATAAACCAACTTTTTAACCACGCCTTAAATGGCGTGACTATTTTGTTGGACACGCCACAACTGGTTAACGTGGCCATAGACTGGTCTATAAACACGCCCATCAAAAATTTAAAAGTTAACGTGACTAAACGGTGATATTTGAACACACTAATGGCCCTGGCGTGGCTGAAAGTACCAATATTAACACGCCCATAAAGGATGGCGTGTCTACAAGATAGAAGTCTACCCTATAGACACGCCAAAAGCAAAAAACGTGTCTAGGAAATTTGAAACTGGCGTGTCTAAAGGCCAAAAATGTACTAGTGATTTATCTAACTTTCATAAACTTGTGAAGGAAATTTAAAAGAATTCAATAAATTGCTCAACAAATCTATTCTATTTTATAAAGGGAACTACCCTTACTGTACCAAAATGAAGCTATAAATTTTTAGGACCGTTTTTCCCCTACATGTTTGCAACTGAATGAAATGAGAAAATATTTTCGAGGGCAAAATGGTAATTAGAAATTCTTTGATGATATGAAACTCAAAACAAAATTAAATTTCAATTTTTTTTTCAAATACATCAAGTTTAATCAAATCAAAGAAATGAAAGATAATTTTATGTGGGATGTTTCAATTAGAAGTTTACAATTGTTAGAGGACTTGATCAAATTTGATTGATTACAGTAGCACAAACTGCAATTTGGATGTACAGTAGCACAAGCTAAAATTTGAGTGATTATACATGAGCACAAATCAATCTGAAGACAGATTCTCGGATGTTCCAGTCGATAATGTCAAGTTTTGTGTCGTTTGCTTCATACCAACCTACGTATACTGTATATATTAACCATGGAATCAGCCATAGAAAGAAGTAAAAAATGAAGCTTTCCAGATCATGAAGAAATCTTCAACTTAATTAACCCACTATGTCATCAGTATGCTTCCATTTTTTTTTAGTTCGATTATAGAATAGTTGGAGACTCAGATGAGGAAGAGAGTGAGCTCCGCAAAAATTTAAAGAGAGAGGATTTCAGAAAGAGGCATAGGGTTTATATGCAACATATTATATTATGAAAATGCCCCCTCTTCTATTAATTATTCCATCACTTGGTGGGAGACAATTGGGTGCGGGTGCCCTTGCATGTATGGGACCATGGAGGGGTGTTCAGTGTTGAACCGGGGCCATGTGTATACGGTACCCCTGTTAATTCTTGCAATTAACTTTGTGCAAATGTGTGGCAATATTGTATTTTGAAAGTTTAGTAACCCGTTAAATTTACATCGCATGCGCATCGCGCGTGCCCGAAGTTCTTGTGAATTATAAAACTGAGGACAAAGAAACGGTGAAGTATAAGTTATGAATCTATTAAATCTTGGTTTGATTACAACGTCTTTCTGACTTATTTATACATGTACAAATTTCGGGTGTTTTTCCCTCAGCGCCTTGCAGTCAGGCCTGCACATAACCGAACCGTAATCGCAAACCGACCCGATAACCGCACAAACCGAACCGAACCGATAATCCAACGGTCAGTAACGGTTTTAATTTTGTTAACCGTTAGATTTTCGGTGTGGTCAACGGTTTTACCCATAACCGCACCCTAACCGAACCGAAAAACCGAATATTGTAGGCCGTTGATTTATTTTTATCTTGATCAATCCTTGCCGTCTAGATTAAAGTATATATTTTGAAACCCTGATGTCTTAGACTCTTAGCAGCTTCTTCCCTTCTCTTCTCTTCCTCTCCGGAACTTGTCTCTCTCTCCACGCCTAACTCGCCTCCATCACCACCAATTCACCACCTCTATCAAGACTCAAGAGATTCAACAATAACCAGCGTCACCACCTCTATCAAGAGATACACATCGGTAAGTGTTTTCTCATCTTCTGTTTCTCCTTCTCCTCGATTGATATTTTTTTTAATCAATTTCTAGGGTTTTAATTTTTATTTTTAGGGTTTCTTTTGATTCACTATCAACAGATGGTTTGATTTCTGTTATCAATCGATTTATGTTGTCAATCGATTTATGTTAGGATTATAATTTTTTTTGTTTTTTGTTTTTTTTGTTTTAATGTTCTCAGACCTTGAGGAGCAGGAGTAGCTGGAGTTCTTCATTAAATAAAGTTGTGGATTATTTCAAACAGGTAACTACTAACTAGTGTTTCTTCTTTTTGTTCAGAGATTTTTATTTGTTTTTGATAGAGATTTATAGGGTTTATAGATCTGAGCTTGTTTCATATAGTATGGGTTTGTTTCATAGTATGGGTTTGTTTCATAGTATGGGTTCTTGCTTATTTGAGTTTTAGTTTGTTTGAGTTTGATGATAATGGTTATTTGATAAGACCCTATGTTGATTAGTTCATATTCAGTGTTTTAGGTTAATTGGCTTTCAATTGTGAGCTTTTACTCAGAATATTAATCCTATTTTTAACTACTACTTTAGAAAACAATAACCAGTTCTTCAAACGATATTAGAAAACTTTATTTGAGTTTGTTTGTTTCATAGATGGCTTTCTAATTCACATGATATGATTAGTTCATTCATAACTATGTAATGTTATATTTGCAGTGTATTTACAAGGGTTTTTGTTTTGTTACAGAGATATGTGTGCTTGTTTTAAGAACTTGCTATCCATTTCCAACTCAACTAACTTGTTTACATTTCGCAGGGGCTGTAACTAAGTGGTAATACTTGGATCAAGTTCAGTTTCGTTATCGAGCTGCAAGATGGCAGGTGCATCTCCAGCCTCTCAATCCCCTGCAGCTGAGTATACTGAAGTGACACTTTCTGTAATACCTCAAGTTGATGGTACACAAGAAACACAGCAGGCTACACAGGTCCCTGCACCTGAAAGTGAACCAAAGAAGAAGGGAAAAGTGAGATCGAAAGTATGGAATGATTTTGTAAGGCTCAATGAAAAACAAGCACAATGTAAGCACTGCAAGAAGAAGTTGCAAGCTGATAGTCGAAGAAATGGCACCTCCAGCATGAAGACACATTTAGGCACATGTCCTGAGAATCCCAACAAGAAGCTGAAGGGACAACAGAGTTTAGTGTTTCCACCACCAAGACCAGGACAGTCATCGCAACTGGTTGCTGTTAGTTATGACAAGGATATGTGTAGAATGAGATTGGCTGAGTTTGTCATAATATATGAACTGCCATTTAGAATTGTAGAAGGAGAAGGGTTTAGAAGATATAGTGAACAGTTGGAACCTAGATTCAAGGTGCCAAGCAGGATGACCATTTACAGAGATCTTTGACAATCTACAAAGATGAGAAAGAAAAGTTGAAGAAATATTTCAAGGAAAGTAAACAAAGAGTCTCTCTCACAACTGATACATGGACCTCTCCAAACAACTTCAACTATATGTGTGTGACAATGCACTTTGTTGATATTCATTGGAAACTTCAAAAGAGGATCATCCTGTTTTGCCAGATCAAGGGTCATACTGGAGTGGAAATTGGGAAAATGCTTGAGAAATGTTTGCTGAATTGGGGTCTAGAAGATCTTTTCGCTGTGACTTTGGATAATGTCAGTGCAAATACTGTGGCGATTGAGTATCTTCAAACCAGTGTCATAAATTGGACAGGAGCAACAGTTAGAGCTCAATACATGCTGGTTAGATTTTGTTTTTTTTGTTTTATGCTTAAATCTCTTCTTTTTTGTGTGAATGAGTTCTTTGTTTTTTTTTGTTATGCTTAAATCTCTTCTTCAGTAGTTTAATTGTTTCATTTAGACTTGCTTGTACACTTTGTAAATATTTTTGCTTGTACACTCTGAAACCATAGCATAGTACCACTTGTAGCTTCTCATCAGTTTGTTGTAACTATGTTTCTTCCATTTAAATGAGTGCACTATGTAAACTGTGTTAAAAGCCTTGTCCTTTGTATATGCTTGTGTATCTTTACTGATTCTTTCATGCTTTGTCATTACTCAGTTTAGAACAAGTACATTTGTTATTACTCAGTTTAGAACAATTTACTGATATTTCCTTGTTTCATTCTTTTATCAGGTAAGGTGTGCTGCGCATGTTCTTACGCTTGTTGTTAAAGATGCGGTGCTGTTGTATCACAAGTCAATTAGCAGGATCAGATCAGTTATCAAGTATGTTACCGGTTCTCCCTCTAGGTTAGACAAATTCAAGGAATGTGTTGCTCTTGAGAAGATTAATTGCAAGAAGATGGTTTTCTTAGATGTGAAGACCAGGTGGAATGCTACAAATCTAATGCTTGAAGCTTCCATTCCATATGAGAAGGTCTTTAAGAGGTTAGAAAGAGAAGATAAGAGCTTTCGAGATAAGTATATTTTCAAAGAATCTGAATGTGAAGCTTTACCTAATACTGATGATGACACTGTTGTAATTGATAGTGAAGATTATTTTCTTAGTTCTAGTGAATCTGAATGTGAAGGAGATATAACTAAAAAGAGGAATACGAAGAAAAAGAACAAACCCCGTCATCATGCTCCATATGCTGCAGACTGGTCATATGCTAGGAGTCTTATGAAATGTTTAAAAATCTTCTTTGATGCTATTGTTAAGTTCCCTGCTTCAATACAGGTTACTACACATGAGTTTTTATGGCAGTTGGCTTTGATTCATGAACAGTTGGTTCGTCTTAGAGCTATAGGAAACCGAGATTATCATATTTCTAGGATGGCAGAAGTAATGTTTAAAAAGTACAACACATATTGGGGGGATTATGAAGATATGAACTCTGTTCTGTTTTTTGCTAAGTTGCTTGATCCTCGAGAGAAAGAGTCTGGTTTGAAGTTTGATCTTGAATGTTTGTATGAGCAAGATGATTTCAGGGTTGGAACTGTTTTGAAAGCTGTGAAACAAGATATGGGACAACTATATGAAGAGTACAGCACCATGTATTCAAATGCCAATGCAGATGAAGGTGACATCAGCTTTTGAACTTTAGTTATCTGCTTTTGTTCTACTGTTAGAGATTATAAATATTGTTATCATCATCATTTACTAATATTGATTGTGCTGATGTCTTAGGTACTGGGTCAACAACTGCTGTAGGTGCAGATGACATGGTAGTTTGTGTGCAAGAAGAGAACATTGAGGATATGCTTGAGTCGAGGAAGAAAATGCGAAGAATGAATGTTCACTCTACTCATCCAAAGTCAGAATTTGAAAGGTATTTGCTTGATGACTGTGAAACATCTACCAGGGATTTTGATATTCTGGCTTGGTGGTAGGCTAATAGTACCAAGTATAAGGTACTATCACTTATGGCGAAGGATATTTTGGCAATACCAGTGTCCTCAGTTGTTTCAGAGTCTGCATTCAGTACTGGAAAGCACATTCTTACTCCACGGAGAAGCTCGCTATCTTCCAGGATAGTTGAAGCACTTCTCTGTACGCAAAGCTGGTTGCAAAAACCTATCTCTCTTGATTTCATATGTGACTATGTATCAGATGACAATGCCAACATTGAAGATGGTAATGAAATCTCTTCTCTTCTTTTTTGACTTAAAATTTGTATTGCTTTTCAACATTTCATCTTATTTGTATTGCTTGTTTTTTGTCAACTTAATTTACTTTTACTTTTACCCAAACCTAAAGTCTTTCTATCAATCTTACTTTCCACCACAAAAGTAAAGAAGATCAGAAGAGAAATAGTAGCTAGGAGTGACTTGCTTATAACCATGTCTCTGTTAATAAAAAAGAAGAACTGTTTGTCACTTGAATCCAGTTAGAGTTTCTAAATTGGAATACTTTTGAGAGAGTTTGTCTGTTTGGTAATGAGGGAAAGAACTGTGAATGCAGTCACCCTTTTATAGTTGTCTTAAGGAATATAACATGCATAGATAGCTATTTTCCACCTTAGAGTTGCATATGGTTCAGTAGTGTACCAACTACATGTGGAAAATTCCAACTGTCATTTCTTTTGCATATCATGATTTATCTCTATGGTTAGTGGAGTTGCAATCAGTTGCACTCAAGTTTATATTGCTTTTGACATATGATCAATATGAACATGGAAAAAAGAAATGAAAATTTCTTTTATTTGGTATACGTTATGTTCGTTATTTGGTATACATATGATAAGGAAGTACTCAATTTCATTATATATGAGTCAGTAAATCACAAAGGTATGATTGGCTTGAGAATTGGATGGACTGATATGTATTGTGGAATTTTGATGTGAAGGATTAGCTTCAGTTCGATAATAAGTCATGACTGATATATAAAATATTATCAGTGTTTTCATCCATGGAAACTCTTAGAGTTGATTCCTTTGCACTTAAATTTTATTGACATTGTTTTAGTGAGTGATATATGTAGATTATTGTCATTCTGTTACGTTGCTTTCTTAACCCTGCACTTTGTTGGTGACTTGAATCACTTGATCTTTTCTAAATATGAGATACGATGTCTGGTAACTTATCTCGTTTATGCATGGGAATGATAAAGTAGATGCAGGCACAATATGTGAATATCTGACTTTTGAGTAATTCTCTTTGGGCAAGGATGAGGATTAAGGGGATGATTGGCTTGAGAATTGGATGGACTGGAGTCTTTTACTTGTCTTCAACTCTTCGTGCTACTTTCTTTTCTTATGTTAAACTTTAAGACTTGTGTTTGATCTTTAGACTCCTTGCTTTTGGACTTCAAGTCTGTTTGATCTTTAGACTCTTGTATGGAATGGATTAAGAATCTACTTGTTACTTGTTACTTGTTATTTGTTAAGTATGGAATGGATGTACAGGTGTAGGTACAAAATCTGTCAGAATTTTCTGATATTTATATATGGTTAAAACCGAACCGAACCGCAAAATAACCGAATAGTGTCGGTGCGGTTAAAAACCGAACCGAATACTAAACAGTTCGGCTACGGTTTTAGATTTGCTAACCGCACTATACACGGTTAGGTAAACGGTTTTACCAATAACCGCACCGCACCGAACCGTGTGCATGCCTACTTGCAGTCGGTCCTGCTGAATTCTCGTGGAAACTCAAAAATGGGGCCCTCTCCCCCCTCCCATATTTCCCGCCGATATCTAAAAACTGATTAATGCGTCACTATAGTAAAAAAAAATCAACATTTGTGAGATTTCTCAATTGTCATTATATCAATTTAATAATGATTTTGTGATATCTATAACCACCACTAAAGCCAGTGTCACCCTAGGTGCTCACTTTGTAAAGACGGTTGTTAATTGTCACATAATCTGTAAAGTTAACCTCTAAAACTGTTAAGCGATCTCTAAAACCGTCACGGCTTGCTGTAACGGGGTTTCTAACAAACCTTCATATATTAACCCCAAAACCGTTACTCTAATGTTTAAAAGCGTCAGCGTATGCAACATCTCTAACGTTTTATTTTTGCATAACGATTATATAACCCTAAAAAATGCATGATTGACTAACAAATTCATGTCTATATGATAAAAAATCAATATGTTAACAATACTCTCTAAATTGGCAAGATCTACACAAGATACGATAAAACAACATATTTTCATGAAGATTCATTTTAAACAACATTATCATATAAGTTATAACGAATGCAAAATATCAAGATTATGATAAAACATGAGAATATAATCGATAATTATCATCAAATGTAATTAGTGATGCTTCGATTTGTGTTAAAAATATTAAATAACGATCGACCTACATAAATCAAACGTAAATAAAAATAATTGTGACATGATTCTGAATGCATGTTGGTTCCAGAAGACATAAAGATGCAGATGAAGAAGATCGACATGTTTAAACGTCAAGAACATCTAGATTCATGATTTCAGATCAAGATAACTACGTATAAATGCAATTTTTCGTAGAAAATTCATTTTTCTCCCAAAGTAAGGATAAATATACATAAAAATTATGATTTAACATTTGATAATTACAGAAGATCAAAATTATATGCAGCCCTTAGTCGGCGCCAATGAAGATGTGTATTTCCATACTTAGGAATTATAACGGAATACATACCTACACAAAGTTACGGTATGATTATTTGATTGATTCGAGGACTTCAATTGATCAATCTTCAACTATTTTTTTTGTTGATTACCAAGTTTTTGTCCAATTAGGGTTCCCAATTATGTTTTAGGTCGGTTTACTCAATTGGATGTAAAGAGAACTAGGAGAGAGGCAACACATAAAGTATAATTCTTATAGATCAAGTTAGTCTGAATACAATGTCTTAGTCTATAGGATTAACCTTTCTGGATATATAATGTACATACATGGATATCATGCTAAACATATGTGTAATGAGGAACTACTCATGTCTACGAGGAGATGACGTCACTATCCACTCATACTTTGGTTTTCCGCCAAGTAACCTCCTCGACCTGAACTCCTTCTTAGTTCTTGATATCTAGGTCTTGACTCATGATAACCCTTGGTCTTGTTTTCACTTTTTGCTCCAGAATTCATATCTTGCACGTGTCACATTATTAGTCATCAAGTCTCGCACATGATTGTGTTGTAATTTATAGGTTGCGCTCGAGCTAGAGACTCGTTCTTCTTGTCAAGATATGGTCTCTATATTTTCATCCAACTCTAGGACCTTCCAGTTGTCAGTTGTTTGGTAGATGTTATATTTTAGTTCGGCCACAAAGTAAACTTTAGTGGAATATAATTAAACTGTCTAAAGTATGTGAATTGATACAGGTGTATCCGTACTCCTTTAGGGAACTTAGTTAACCTCAAGCTAAGTTGAGGGAAGAATCCTATTCTAGGCAGGAATCATTGTTTAGGCAAAATTCCTAGTTAGGGAAGAGTTTTGTTTTAGGCAATACTCTTAGTTTAGGAAATAGATTCCTAATAGAAGTCCTTGGTCGGCTGAGTTCGATGAAGGTTATAAATAGATGGCTTTGGATAATAGCTAAGGACATATATAAGGTATAGAAAACCTAGAGGAATCTTGGAACAATACTTGTGTAAGCCTAGCAAACAGTTTAAGGTTAATCCACTGTTTAGAGAAGATTGTGAGCGTAACAAAGAGAGAATTGTAATCGTTTTCTTGTTCATAATCTAGAGAAGATATTTTTCTTCGAATTACTTTCTTGTGTCTCTGTTTTCTAAGTTTTTCGTCTATTATTATTTTGAATTCCGCCTTTATAGTAATAGCTACCAAGGTATTGAGATCAAACGTATCAAGTTGGTACCAGGAGCAAGGTTCGTTTTTAGGGTAGATCCCTATGGTTTATGGTTTTCACTAGATCTCTCTACATAAAGCTTGGTGAGGTACTCGAGAAGTTAGAAGACGTAAGGAGAACAAGGGGATCAAGGATGACAAAGTCAGATGATGAACCTAAGCATAACGAACCACAAACTATGGAAGAAAAGGTGGCTACGCTACAAACAGACATGAAGTCGATTAAAACCACCCTTGAAAAATTGACTGAATGTATTCGTTCTCATACACCAAAGCCGAAGACGAAGAAAAAGATTACACCTTCGCCTGAAACTTCGGAAAAAGATGAATCGGAAGAAGACGATTCGGAAGAAGAAGAAGAAGAAGAAGGGGAAGAAGATGAGGATGAAGAAAAAAAGAAAAGTGAGTTTCTTAAAAGTCCTACATCAACTAAACCTCATGGTAAGAATCTGAAAATTGATTTTCGTGTTGATATTCCACTTTACGATGGGAATGTCGATATAGAAAAATTGGATGATTGGATAGAACGTCTAGAGACGTATTTTTCTTTCTTTGAATATGGTTCAAAGGAAAAGATTTCTTTCGCGGTATTGAAGCTACAAAAGCATGCTCTAACCTGGTGGAAAGCTTATCAAAGACAAAACCTAGGTAAGGGAGTATTGTCGTGGAGAAGATTCAAGGCAATTGTAAGGAAACAGTTTTATCCGGTTGGCTACCTTGAGGAAAGATGGTTCAAGTGGTACAACTTGAAGCAGACTTACAACCAAACCATGCAAGAATGTACTTCAGAATTTCAGAATCAAGTTATGATTTTGGATTTAGACTTGGGAGATTATGTTATCTATATGAAATATATTTCTGGGTTCCATGAGTATATACGGAAGGAGTTGAATATGTTTTCGGTGGATTCTATCTCCGAAGCAAGTATAAAAGCTAATGCCATTGAAGGCAGGCTTAAGAAATCTGATTCAAAGGGAAATACTAAGGAGAAATCTGGAGGTACCACTGTAAAAGGAGGTGAAAGGAGCAAAGAAAAAGGGAAGTTTAGTGGCAAGGAAGGTTTGACTTGCACCCATTGCAAACAAACAGGTCACGTTATCGACAAGTGTTGGGTTAATAACCCTCATCTAAAGCCTAAAGGGTTGCAGAGGAAAGAAGCCAAGAAGGCATCACTAGTCGCTCAAACTCCAAAAGAAGTCCACGGACTAACGGAACCCAATTCAAAGCTCTCTCTTATGACAGGGGAAAAAGAAAGACCTTCAAAAGATGATCTTAGGGAGCGACTCTTCACAGTGAAGATGCAAGTCAAAACATCACTAGTTGATGCTGTTATTGACCCGGGAAGTCAGAAGAATTTACTTTCACATTCTTTGGTGCAGAAGTTAGGATTGAAGACTATCAAACATCCTAAACCATACCCTTTAGGATGGCTTCAAAAGGAAGGGGGCTTACAAGTTTCACATCAGTGCACGTTCAAATTTGCTCTAGATGAGTCATATATTGACGAAGTTACATGTAACGTAGTTCCTTTGGATGTTTGTCAGGTAGTACTAGGTAGTCCTTACCTATGGGATAGAGATGCAACTCTACACAGGAGGGAACAAAAATACACCTTTACCAAAGATGGAGAAAATTTTGTGATTCGGGCTATAGATTCTCCTCTAGAGGGAGCAAGCTTGATTACAACCACTCAGGCTAAGCGGTTGGTGAATGCTAGCACAAAGTTCATTCTCCTTGTGATCCGTTCTCTTGAGGAGAAGCCGAGTAGAGTTTGTTTGGCAGCCTTGACTGCAAAACAAGAAGGCGACCTAGAAAGGTTTAAGTTGAAATACAAGGATTTATTTTCTGATGTCACAGGGTTACCGCCAAAAAGGAGTGTGGAGCATGAAATTATGTTGACCGAAGAGAGTTCTCTTCCTAATGTAGGTCTTTATCGCATGTCCATAGAGGAATCTGATGAGATCAAGAAACAAGTCCAAGAACTCCTAGAATTAGGAATGATAGTGCTAAGTGCTTCACCTTGTGGATCAGCGGTATTGATGGTACCAAAGAAAGATGGAGGCCGGCGTATGTGTATTGATTATATAGCATTGAACAAGATCACTATTAAGAATCGTTACCCTCTACCTAGGATAGACGACATGATGAATCAGTTGGAAAAAGCTCGAGTCTTTACAAAGTTAGATTTCAAATTTGGATACCATCAAGTGAGAGTTCGGGAAGATGATACATGGAAAACTTCTTTCAATACCAAACAAGGCTTGTTCGAATGGTTGGTGATGCCTTTTGGTTTGTGTAATGCTCCAGCGACGTTTATGCGTTTGATGAATGATTTGTTACGACCTTTTATAGAAGATTTTGTGATTGTTTATTTGGATGATATCCTTATATACAGCATAAGTTGGGAAGAGCATCTCATTCACGTTGAGAAGGTGTTTAAAGTGTTACATGAAGGCCAACTGAAGTTGAACGTAAAGAAGTGTGAGTTTGGAAAGGAGGAGTTGGTGTACCTTGGATTCATTGTTGGTGGTGGACAACGGAAGATCGATCTAAGGAAGGTCGAAGTGATCACTAAGTGGCCTAGACCTAGTACTGTAACTGAAATCAGGAGTTTCTTAGGGGCTTGCACATACTTGCGTAAGTTGTGCAGCACATCTAAACCTTCCAACAGAAAACGTGGGTTATATTTACCATTACCAGTACTATCAAGGCCTTAGGAGAGTATTTCTATGGATTTTCTTTGTGGATTACCGAAGACCAAGTCTGGTTATGATTACTCGTTCGTTGTGGTCGACTAATTCAGCAAGATGATTGCATTAATTCCATGTACAAAGACGGTAACGGGAGCCGGTGCAGCAAAGCTCTTCTTTGAGCATGTGTGGAAGCATTTTGGTTTACCTACTTCAATTATTTATGATAGGGATAGTCGATTCCTTAGTCATTTTTGGGATTCTTTATGGAAGATGATGGACACTAGGTTGAAGAAGAGTACAACTTGTCATCCACAAACAGACGGACAAACAGAAGTGGTCAACATGACTATGGTTCACATGTTAAGGGGATATAATTCCAAGCATCCTAAAACTTGGGATGAGAGTTTACCATATCTATAATTTACATTCAATAGAGCAGTTCATAGTTCTTCGGGGAAATCTCCTTTTGAGACGTGCTATGGTTACTTACCACCTAGTCCTTTCGATATAGTTTTCTAGTGACACCTCAATGGTGGGAAAGGAAGGAAGTAAACGGCAAAAGGCACAAAAGTTCTTGGAGAAGATATCTCAGATTCATGCAACCGTTGAAGCACAATTAAAGAAGTCACAAGCCAAATACAAAGCAAAGCATGACAAGCATCTTGTGCCTTGCAATTTCGGTGTTGGTAACTTGGTATGGTTAAAATTAGGTAAGGAACGGCTAAAGGGGGAAGGTAAGAAGTTGAAGCCATTGAGGTATGGACCATTTAGTATTCTCGATCAGATTGGTGACAATGCCTTTCGTATGGATCTGCCACCTTATCTAGGAATGTACTCGATTATAAATGTCGAATACTTGAAGTTGTTTGAACCACCATTACTAGATGATGACGGTGACGACACTATGATCTTACCACGGGTAGAAGACTTATGGTTTGATAGAGATGAACCACTCAAGGAAGACTGCGTATTGGAGCGAAGAGTGACTAAAACACGACAAAGAGAGAAAGAATCTTTTCTAATTGGATGTAAAGGTCAAGTTACTAGCAAGTCCAAGTGGTTTAACAAGGAAAAAATAGCTCTCGAGTTCCCTAACCTTCATTTTTTACTCTTACAGGAGTTCAAGTTCTTAAAAGGGGGACCCATGATACAGGTGTATCCGTACTCCTTTAGGGAACTTAGTTAACCTCAAGCTAAGTTGAGGGAAGAATCATATTCTAGGCAGGAATCATTGTTTAGGCAGAATTCCTAGTTAGGGAAGAGTTTTGTTTTAGGCAATACTCTTAGTTTAGGAAATAGATTCCTAATAGAAGTCCTTGGTCGGCTGAGTACGATGAAGGTTATAAATAGAGGGATTTGGCTAATAGCTAAGGACATATACGAGGTATAGAAAACCTAGAGGAAGCTTGGAACAATACTTGTGTAAGCTTAGCAAACAATTTAAGGTTAATCCATTGTTTAGAGAAGATTGTGAGCATAACAAAGAGAGAATTGTAATCGTTTTCTTGTTCATAATCTAGAGAAGATATTTTTCTTCGAATTACTTTCCTGTGTCTCTGATTTCTAAGTTTTTCGTCTATTATTATTCTGAATTCCGCCTTTATAGTAATAGCTACCAAGGTATAGAGATCAAACGTATCATGAACAAACCCACACATTCATCAATCATGTCAACCTATGTTGTTCGGCATGGATATCTCCACTTCAACTTTAGCTTCTTTACCTAAAATTTATGGCCAATCTCAATGTATCAAATTTTGTTCTTAAGTTGGTGATCACACTTGATTGCAGCTAGGGACCCCAAGGTGTTACTTTCTGATAATGAGTTAACTCTGCAGGTGAAGGCTCTTTTCTCGTGGACCTTTCCTCTTTCATTTGTCCATTTTCGCTTTATTGTTCCGACTTGGGTTTGATGAAGCTGAATTGTGTTTGAGTTTCTATTGCGGGTGAGGTTTAATGAGCTAAATTGCAGGTTTGGATATAACTTATAAGTTGGAGGGAGGATTCGTGGAATCTTATATGGAAACTATCTTATAAGATTTGACCCAATTTTCTTAAGAGTCCAAACGACAATGAATTTGAAGCCAATACTTTGTTGATATGTTCTTCTTAGAAAATCAACAATCCTTCAAAAATTGAGCGCAATCTGAGACTTATAACGTCACCATCCACTACTTTGAAAATCAACCGTCGAAATTAAAATCGATAAATGGTGAGGTTGGTGTCTCGAATTGTGCTAATTTTGGTAGGAATTTAGTGTTTAATAAGAGGAACTGTCATCAAAATATTAGCGTCATATTCATTGTATTTGGACTCTAAAGAAAAATTTGTGCAAATCTTGTAAGATAGCGTCCATATAATATTGTCTATGGATCCTCCCTCCCTCTTTAAGTCGAAGGATCTGTGGACACTCTTAGATGCACACTATTATACATGATTTGCGCCATTTTCTCCACAAAACTCAAACGGCGACGAATTTAGATTTAATATTTTGATGATATGTTCTTCTTATAAGACCTTACATTCCTACCAAAAATGAGCATGATACAATACCAAACCTCATCATCTACCGATCTTAATGTCAACCGTTAATTTTTAATGGTTGATTTTCAAAGGGGTAGATGGTGGTGTTATACGTCTTGGATCATGCTCATTTTTGGTAGGAATGTAGAGTCTTATAAGAGGAACGTATCATCAAAATATTAGATCTAAATTTATTGTCGTATGAGAAAATAACACAAATTAATCATGTATGATAGTGTGCATATTGATAAAACTGGTATCAGAGGGACGTTTTCTCTATATCGGTATATCATTCCATTAGACAAAAACGATATTTATACAAGTAGTAGTAAATACATTAAAGAGGAAATAAGAGAAAATAACTAGGAAAAGGAAACTAACTAAAAACTAATAAATGAGGATTATAATCCTAGATAACCAATTAATACTGATACGGTAATAATATTTTTAGCATTATTAATACGAAATAATATCTTTAACACATATAAGAGTGTCCACGGATCCTCCCTCTTACATAATTTGGTTACTAGTTATGTTGACAAAGGAAGAAACATAAGTATACTCTTGTCAGTTTGTATTTAGGCTATTTGAGGACAAGAAGCCGAAGATCATATCCTCAATCCTTGGGTTTGTCTTAATGATGAAAGTATCATCACTACTAAGTTTCAACTTGCGTAGTTTGCACAATTTACAAATAAATTAGCATGTTAGTCGGGCATTTCTTATATGGCAATACCAATAACCAGCATATAGTGTACTGGATGAGAGTTATTTATGTGAAGCATCATTTTAGGGTGATCTTTTTGTCGATGGATGCTCCTATTATACTCATCCTTCAGAGACTACAAGTATAATAAGAGCATCCGTTGACAAAAAGATCACCTTAAGATGATCATCTCATACTCCCTCCGTTTTTGGATAAAAGATGATATCATTTTCCCAAAACGAAGGTATAATCTATGTGATCCCTCTTGAGCACCATGAGGAGGTGGCCCGCCCACACGAGAGTTGAATAGCTCAGAAAATTGCTAACGGTGGACCCGCCCACCCTATACAAACCCGTACTCACGTAACCCCAAAGATCTTTCCTTTCTCTCCTTTCTCTTTGGCGCTAATATTTTCCAATATACTGCCATGACGTTCAAATCCAAGTAGGGAAGACGAGAAGTAAAAACCATGGAAAAGATTTGTGCAGCTCACGTCATGCAATGGAGCATCGAGCTCGAGAACGGTCTCCGATCCAAAAAACCTGGTAACGAACAATCTGATTAACCAATTAATTCTACGCTTATGATTTTGGTATTTCATATTCTAGGGTTTTACATTTTTTAATTTTTGATTTTATGATTTCAGGTAAAGTTATTGAATCGATATTACAAACTGGAACTCGACTTGAACAATGGAGTAAAGAACCTAATTATCCATTATCAGTATTACAAATGTTTGGTTTAATTCCTGGTGAAGATAGATTGTTTGCAAATACGATACTTCTACGGCTAGCCGATGCATTTAAATCTGGTGATAAACAGATTAGAATTTCTGTTTTGAAAGTTTTTTTGGTGGAGGCGAAGTTCAGGAGAAGTAAAGGGAAAAGTTATAATGGGATATTGAAGAAGGATAGGGTTTTTAATCATGCTGAACTTCTTAAAAGAGTAAAGCTAGTTTATGATACTGGAGATGTGGAATCAAAAGGGTTGGTTTTACGATTAATTAGTTGCTGGGCTGATTTTGCCAAGGATAGTGCTGAGATTAGGTATATGGTGTTGTCCAGTTTGGGTTCTTGCCATGTTTCGGAGGTGAGATCATTGTACACTTCTACTTTTTTTCATAATGATTTCAGACTGGATGCTATGATTTATGAAATGTTCGTGTTCGGCATGTGATTGTGCTGATTTCTTTGAGTGACGAGTAAGTAGTCAGTAACTTTTTATAGTAATTGTAACATAATTATGTTTTTAAGGTTAGAACTAGGATTTCTTGCTATTCCCAAGGTTTGATAAGTAAACCCCTAGGATATATATGCCAAGGTGTGATACCTATGCAGGGTTTGATAGGTTATGTCCGTGCATGCATCTGCTCTTTTCAAAATTATTTCAGTAATGAAATGCGGTGATTCATAATATTTATTAGAGACTTTATGGAAAATGTTAGTCATGAACTGATTTGTGTAATATGTCCTGTGTGCAGCATGTGATTGTGTTGATTTCTTTTGTGTGATGTTTAGTCAGAAATTTATTGTACTGTTAGTATCTCAGTTATGTTTGAAGTGTTTAAACAAGGATTTCCTGCTATTCCTATAAGAAAAGTACATGCGGCACACATGCTGGTAAACCAGTAGTATATCTATGCCAAAGTTTGATTGCTTAGGTGCGCATACAACACTGTTGATGTTAGTGTGATCATGGGAGATTGTCGAGTGGTTTTAATGAAGTTTATACTTTGTCGAAGTGATGTTGCGAAATGACTGGGTTGATATTGGTGCAGGAGGCCTCTACTAGTTAGGAACATGTCTAACAATGAGTACCACAAACCTGCATGTGGTCCGCCTGTACCTCCACTCTGTCGCTAAGATATCCTTGCGAATTTCTAGCAGATAAACAAGACGATGTGATCACAACCTTGTTGTCATTGTTTTTGGGTCATATTATCTTGATAAAAGCATAAAATAACTCCACTAATCTGAGTTGTCAGGTGAAGGCATCATTATTCGCCGTTGGTTGCTTTTCTGAGTTATCAGAGGATTTTGCATGTATTGTCTTGGAAATGCTGATTAACATGATAACTTCGTCAAAAACAACCTCAAGTTTAAAGCTAGCTGGAGCTCGCAGATTAACTTGTACGGGGACTTCATTGTCACTTGCAAACAGAGCTTACAAGGTCTGAAAATTTTCCACTTCATTTTTTATAATGGCCATGCTTCTATCATTAACTTATTTTTTCTCCAGGCAGGTAAAAAGCTGGTTTTGGAATCTTTCCACAAGGAATTTATAGCAGAGATGTTAGTAGCACTCTCAAAGCTTGCATCCAAGTCGATGCTCCTGATCTCTGAACAGGTACTCTTTTAATTTTTTTTAAGCAAGTCATGTTTTTAATCTGTGATTAAAACCTAAGAAATGTGTAAAGATGTTAGCTTTGTTCTTTTCATGGCATGTTCACCTCGTTTTAAAAGTGTAAAACATTTGCTGAAAATATTACAGTACTAGTTTCATGAGTTCAAAATTAGTTATAAATAGGCTAACATGGGATATATGGAGCGGTCCTACATGTGTAACTAAATGAATAATTTATTGATTGTATAAGTTCGCACACGAAATTGAGAGTTAGAAATTATAATTGGATGTTTAGGAAAGGTTGCCTTGGAGAACTTTAACATACTATCCTAAATTCTTGTTTCTGGATGTAGGTAGACTTGCTCTTGCCATTCCTGGTTCAACCATCTGCTTCATGCGTGCAAGCTATTGCGTTAAGATGTTTGAACTTTCTCTTGGCAGGAGGAGTCTGTCGTTTTCCTGTAAATGCTAGTCTACTCAAAGCACTATCGCATATAGTGGATAGCAGTAACCATTCATTGGGTTTGCAATGTGAAGCACTAAAGTTATTGCGTAAGGTCAGTACCTAGTCTGTCACTGTCACTTTCACTGTCACATGCACACACAACACAACTTATCAAATTCTAATCGGGTTCTTCTGAAATTTACAGACAGTGCGACGTCCTTGCATGGATATATCTGAATTGGTAAACTTTGTACCATCTGTTAAGGCTGCAGCTCAATCTCCTATCTTACCCAAAAGATTATTGGCCCTCTGTCTTCTTGTAGATATATCTTGTGACCATAGGATGGGAATGGAAATGACACCAGATGCAAATGATCTTATTCATCTTCCATCCTGGGTCCTTTTGTCACTATTAGATCAGATAGAGGGTCTGGTAAAGCCAGTACTAGAGACTTGTCGCACTACGTCTGAAGTGGAGCAAGAATGTCGAAGCTTGCTCTATCTAATAGTTAGTCTGGTTAAGGAACACCCATCATTGGGTGTTCTTGTTCTTGACAAAATTAGATTAATCATAGAACCGATGATGGATTTGTGCACAGAAAACTCGGAAACAACAGTTGTGTCGTCTTCTCTTCGTGATACTGTGATGTTTGATGTAGGAAGGCATGTTCGTGTTGCATCAAACCTTATCTCCTGCGTATATAAAGTTGTGGAATCTTGCGTAACACTTGATGTAGCTAGTGCAATTACTTCTCAACTGCACCAGTCAATGAAGCTTCTGCTCAATGTCATACTCCAAAGCAGCTTATTTACTCAGGACATCCACACCGTCCACTTATTATTCTTACACTCTCATGTGATGGGGACTTATTCAGTGAATGATGATAATGAAATCTGTATCGTTGCAGAAGAGTTGAGGATAGCTAATATTAATTACAGGTTTCAGCATGAGAGAGTTGTTGTTGAGTATATGAAAAATTTGATAACAGGAAACAATAATTGGTCCATCTACAGATTTGCACAATGGGCGGCATGTCAGGGATTGTGGTTGGTTGTTGCAATTCTGTCTGGGCAGTTGATAAATAAGGTCCAATCAGAGTCCAACATTAACTGGTTAAAATCCCTGACTCTATTTGCTCAAGCCGAAAGTACCATCCTTCTGCTTAATTTCCCAAAACAAGTAAGTGAGGTCTGGGTTGCACCTTGTACGAGTGCTTTACCCGCTTGGAATGCTGACTCTCAGAATTACATTGGAAGCCTTACAGAAGCTTGCACTGGCATACGCGCTGCAAGTGAAGTATTGGGATGTGCTATCACACTCAATCAAACCTTTTATTTCCAAAAGTGGTTTTTGGACTTAAGAGCTAAGTTTTTAGAAGCTGCTCTTGATATTCTGAGATTTTTGAGTTCTGATACATGCAACAATGCGAATATTTGCCGCAAAACATCAGTCTCATATGAAGGTGGTACTGAAGCTGAGGAAACTGGACCTGATTTTTGTTTGTTGGTATATTTCTTGACACGATTCTCATTTCGATTGAATAGGTTGGTTCGGGAATTTGATCTTCTTGCTACATCTTTCATTGGTATGGACACTGAAAGTTTCAGGACCGTTTCAAGGCTTGCTGTAAATTGCTCAGTACTGGCCTTTTGTACAGGTTTTGTTCTCTACCATCCAAACCTATATGAGAAATCTATGCTCCGTGATTTGGAGAACTTGATGAAGTGTTCGCATTCGACGCTGCTAAAAGATGCAATCAAGAGGTTACAACATGTAGATGAGGAAACTAGTACAAATTTAAAGGTGCTTTTGACTTCCATTGAAGAGCCAAAGAGCTGCTTCCACTTGCATCAAAAAACGTTTCTATATGGATCTGGATTCAGAGAACGAGAAATTTTGGTTGTTTCAAGGAATGCTGTAACGGAAGTACTGCATCTTCAAGAAGAGGCAAGTAAGATGAACTGTAAGGGCATTCTAGGCCAAGTGTCCAAAGCAGGGGTGCAACTACTGAGGGGCATACTTACTAAGTGGATGCAAATATCACTTCAGACTCCAAAATACTTCTTTCAAGTAAGGTATGCTGCTCCAAACTCTAGCTTGTTTTCCTTTTTTTTTTTTTAGTTCTTTGGGCCTCTTGTTGCAAAATCCATCTATTTGGAGGTTGCCGTTGAACTTTGTGGCTTCAACACCATAATCTCTGCAAAATGTCAATTCCCTAATGTTGATTATTAAGCTTTGACGCCGTAATCTGTCGGTTCAAAGAAGGCTTGGTAATGAAACAGAATCATTACTCAATACTAATTAGCTACGGTTTTATTATTAGTACAACATTATAATTTCTTGACCGGATTTTCACGTTCAGGCCTTGCCCTGGTGCAGAATTGTTCACCTGTACTGCTGATAACAGAAAATCTGATGAGATATCTATTTTGCCTGGCTCCCATCTGTCTCTAAATCTCTGCCTCCAAATGAAAAATGTACCCGAGGTTCTGTCTGCAAACTTTTATTGTGTTCTAGCTTGTAAACCATCCTACTGCACACCTGCATCTGATGGACAAATGGAGGAGCAGAAGCGATCTGGTTATCCTGCTTCAGAAAGTGATGATTCCTTGGATCTGAATGAAAAACTGATGCTCTATGTTATGAATAGTACTGCTGAAATGGGTGCTAGAAAGCGTGGTAGAATTTGTGGTGATGGATGTGGGTTTGTGTTGTGTTTTGTGTCTTTTGATGAACTCAATCAGAGGGGGCAGGGATTTTCAAATTGTTTATTGGATGTTACTGCATTTCCAGAGGGTTCTTACATGATCAAATGGCATAGTTGTTGCATTGACAGTCAAGGTTCTTATTGGAGTTTACTACCTCTCAATGCTGGTCCTCGATTTTCAGTCAAGAAGCCTCTTGTTGCCGGTGATTCATGTTAAGTGAGTGAGTTATCCTTAAAATGTATGGTCTTGATACTTTAGACTTTTTTTTATCATATATATGCTCTATATATTCTTACATCATTCTTTGACCAACACCAAGTTTGTTACCTAGATGTATAGGTAGTTTGTTTTCCAGCTTAAAAGACCAAGATAAACTTAAATAAGACCTAGGACAGTGTATAGTAAGGGTCTCCTAGTTAACCATACCAAGGCACATTTGAGTGACGCCTAAGACAGAGTTTTGTTTCTGTCCGGCGCCTCTAAATCTCGGACAAGATTTTTTTTTTTTTTTTTTTTCGGTAGTCTGTGTCTAAAGTTCAAGCTTTAATGTTGTTTAGAACATCAAATTTATCTGATTAAGGAAAACAGAAAACATTGTCGAAGACTCTTGCAGGTAAATACTTTAAACATAGCAAATGCATTACGATAGTAGGATGGACAATCCTTTCCTCTTATTTAATTCTTGGTACTTCTAATACAGTGTTGCAGGGAGGCCGGGACGAAGTTGAACTTTGAGCGATGTCACTTTGGGCATGGTTACTTACGCCTGAACCTTCAGTCATGTTTATTACTAGTCAAGTTGAGTCATTGTCGAAATCGAATGCATGGAGAAGGCGAGCCAGCACGATATGCAGTGTTTGGATGGCGAAGTTCATCCCTGGGCATTTTCTTCGTCCTGATCCGAATGGTGTAAACTGGAAATGATGTTCCCTAAAGTCCAAATGTGCCGCTTCACCACCAGCACCGCCATTAGCTTGTTGAAGAAACCTTTCTGGCTTAAACTCTGATGGGTTGGACCATATTCGAGGGTCTCGATGCAGTTTCCACAAGTTAACCGGCGAACGTGTGCCTGCTTTCACTTTATATCCACCCACAATACAGTCTTCAATAGCCTCATGACATAATGAGAGTGGGCCAGCAGGGTACAAACCTACTATTTCCTTGATGATTGCTTGGAGGTAGACCAGGTTGTTGATGTCACGTTGCTCTACATTTCGGTCCTTCCCGACTACGGTGCCTAGTTCATCCTGGGCGTTTCTTAAGATACAAGGGGTGAGTAGTAATGAGAGAGCCCATGTCCACGACACTATGTGGTGTCTAAGCCAGCTGAGATAAGAGTCTGCAAGATCAACAATATAGTAAAGGAAGATTTCAACTTTCATCTGCGCAACAATTAGTCCATTTTGTGGAAAACAACCGTCAGATTATATCCATTTGATCAAAGATGCAAGTGTAACAAGAGTGTGAGATGTAAGAATGTAGTTGTTGAAATATCCGTCTCATGGTCTGGTTATACTAGTAAGTGTAGAACTTGTGCAAAAGAGTTTTTTCACATGTAGAATCTGTGTACATAGAGTAATGCAGGGTAAGAATAGTGTACAGTGATTTGTGAACAATGTTTAGATATTTTTAGGGTATTCTTGTAACTGTGCATAATCAATCTATAAGATAAGAGGACTTTTTTAATTTAAGTGGTTTACACTCTTCCTTACTCTCTCTCAGAGCTTAAAGAGAGAGAAGAGAAAACCCATCCAAATTTCCTTCTTTAGCTTGATTTACTGTTGCTTCGATTGGTGATTAAGATTTAGATGATAGATCCTGAAACTGTTTTTAAGAAGCTACAAACGGTTGTGTTAGAGCACTGCTCGGTCGAACTCGCAAGCGTTGCTATCTCAAGCTTGTTTGTCAAGTTTAGTTGTCAAAACGTCTTGATTTCTTGTCTACTTATAGCTATGTCTCGGATTAGGATAGAATGTGTGGTCGAGCTTTAGACTTCACGGCGTTCATAGATTGAAGACGGAGAACTACTAAGGGGAGCTTGTGGAACTTCATCAACAAAAGGTATGTGGAGACTTGAACTCATTTATCACTCAGAAGTCCATTTCTATTCTATCTCCTATTGAGACAAAAGTCGTATGGCTATATAGACTTTATTTTATACACATTTGATATTTCGAGCTGAGTTTAACTCACTTACATATTTCTCGAAATATGTGTTGGTAAGCTTTCACTTTAACCAAGTTCATCTTTTATTCTTGACGAAAGTCAAAAGATGATCATGTGAAAATCGCCTGGTAACATCTTACATGATTTGTGTGAGACAGTCATTTGATGAAGACTCGGAATGTTTCGTATTGATCTATTGATCACTTGAAAATTGCTTTGAAGCTTATAGTTTGTGTGAGACGGCTATTCTCGTCTTCTAAGAATGTTTCAATGATTAAAATGGAGTTTAGAACGATTAATCATTGATTGGATATAACACAGTATGCGTACTTGTATGCTAACTGTTGCAAGTTATTTAAAGTCTGGGAACCATAGTATGCATACCCGTATGCGTACTGGTTTAACAGTTGAAGTCCGGGAACTTAGTATGCATACCCGTATGCATACTGGCTTAACAGTTCAAGTCCGGGAATTTAACTGAGTTCGGTCGTGAACGACAATATGCGTACCCGTTCGCATACTGGCGGACAGACCAAGTCCGGAACTCTAAGTATGCGTACCCGTTTGCATACTTGAGTGGGTTAACTTCTAAAATCGGTTTATTCGTGAACAAATACATTTATATAATAAGGAATGCAATCTTTGCAAACCGTGGCTATAATGTTCATGAATTGATTCGAGTGAATCAAAATCGATTTTGCTTCAATTGTGTCTTGTATACTTCTATGAGAATATAAACAATTGAACAACTCTATAACTAGTTTCATTTGAGTCATTTGAACTAACCGTGATTAAGATGAACAAGGTTGATATGAAAGTGTTCATATGGCTAACTTCGGTTAACTATTGTTGAGCCAACTAAGTGTACACGTTTAGGTACGGTTACCTATATCTAAATATAGATACATTTCATTTGTGTGTAACAAGCTAAGTTCGATCTAAAGGTTGAAAGATATTAGCTTGAATCTAATCAGGATTTCATCTAACGGTGAATATTGAATGCTTTGTTACCAAGGTAACATTGATTGTAAACCTGATTTGAAGACTATATAAGGGAGAACTCTAGCAACTGGGAAACCTAATCCCCACACCTCCTGTGTGATACTAGTTGCGACTAGAGTCGATTCTCCTTTAACCTAGTTTTTTGTAAAACCATTATAGGTTAACGACTTAAAGACTTCACTGGGATTATGAAGCCAGACCCAACTATTTTCTCTGTAGTTGCGTGTTCTGATCTTACTTTGTTCTATGGTATTGAGTACTATCTTCTCTAAGATTTGCTCGAGATTCAATATCCGATAGGTAAGATAAAAAGTAGTCACAAACATCTTCGTCTCATCGTTTGTGATTCCACAATATCTTGTTCCGCTTCCATATGGTTAAGATCATTGTTAGGTGATTGATATTACTAGGATGTTCTTCGGGAATATTAGTCCGGTGTATCAATTGGTTCCTGTTCACCTTGATTTATCAAAAGACAAAACAAAACTCGTAGGTATTTCTGTTGGAGACATATATATCTATTCAATAGACTTTTCTGTGTGAGACAGATTTTTTTATTAAGTCTTCGACTTTGGGTCGTAACAACCCTTATTTGTGGGTGAGATCAGCTAAGGGAATCAAGTGCGTAGAGTCCTGCTGGGATTCAGAGGCGTAAGGAACGCGATTGTACCTTAATCAGTGTGAGATTTGTTAGGGCTCAACTACATTCCAGACCGATGTTAACTTGTAGTAGGCTAGAGTCTGTAACGGCTTAATACATTGTGGTGTTCAAATCTGGACTTGGTCCCGGGGTTTTTCTGCATTTGCAGTTTCCTCATTAACAAATTTTCTGGTGTCTGTGTTATTTCTTTTCTGCATTATATTTGTTTATATAATTGAAATATCACAGGTTGTGTGTAAGTTCAATCAATTAGATAATCCAACCTTTGGTTGTTGATATAAATTGATTGACACTTGAGCATTGGTCTTTGGTACCATTCAAGTTGTTTCTCATGATAATCGGGCTCTCGGATTTCTATCTGTTTGATTTGCTGATTACATTGAGAAACATAAATATAAGTCTTGGATGTATTTTCCTTGATTGAGTCTGACTGTCTAGTTGATTCTCTTGGAAATATATTGGAGTTTGTCCATACAGATTGTTGAAACGAAATATTGGGTGTGGTTATTAGACCCCCGCTTTTTCAGGTTGTTCTTCAAGAACATGTAGCTGTTTTTTAAGTTGGTTTCTCCGTAAGTTTGTCTCTATTTGTTAAGTTAAAAGTAGATCTATCGCTAGTACTTCTGAGAATAGTAGTTTATCTAATTCTAGGAGTTCAACATCTCTAGACTTTTCTCATAATCATAGGATGAATGTTAAGATGACATCTTGTAAGCTGGATGATTCCAACCACCTTGTTTGGTCTCATTGTGTTAGGATTCTAAACCCAACAAAAGAACCCTAGTAATATAGATCAACAAAAATCCTTTTGATTGGGGATTAATGAAAAAGCGGGGGTCTAACAACCTCACCCAATATTTCGTTTTGGGAATCTGTATGGAAAAACTCCAATATAATTCCAAGAGAATCAACTAGTCATTCAGACTCAATCAATGGAAATATATCCAAGAGTTGTATCTCTGTTTCACAATGTAATCAGCAAATCAAACAGATAGAAATCCGTGAGCCTGATTATTATGTGAAACAACTTAATTGGTACCAAAGACCAATGTCCAAGTGTCAAACAATTTATATCAACAACCAAAGGTTGGATTATCTAATTCATTGAACTACGCACAACTTGTGATATTTCAATTATATAAACAAATATAATGCGGAAAAGAAATAACACAAACACAAGAAATTTTGTTAACGAGGAAACCGCAAATGCATAAAAACCCCGGGACCTAGTCCAGATTTGAACACCACACTGTATTAAGCCGTTATAGACACTAGCCTACTCCAAGTTAACTTCGGACTGGAATGTAGTTGAGCCCTAACCAATCTCACATTGATTAAACAGTCACGTTCCTTACGCTTCTGAATCCTAACAGGACTCTACACACTTGATTCCCTTAGCTGATCTCACCCACAACTAAGAGTTGCTACGACCCAAAGTCGAAGACTTTATAAAACAATCAGTCTCACACAGAAAAGTCTATTGAATAGATAAATATGTCTCCCACAGAAATACCTATGAGTTATGTTCCATCTTTTGATAAATCAAGGTGAACTTGAACCAATTGATACACCGGACTTATATTCGCAAAGAATAGCCTAGTAATATCAATCACCTCACAATAATCTTAATCGTATAGTGGTGAAACAAGATATTATGGAATCACAAACGATGAGACGAAGATGTATGTGACTACTTTTTATCTTGCCTATCGAAGATTAAATCTCGAGCAAATCTTAGAGAAGATAATACTCAATCACGAAAGAAAACAGCAAGATCAGAACACGCAACTACAGAGAAAATAGTTGGGTCTGGCTTCACAGTCCCAATGAACTTTTTAAGTCGTTAACCTATAATGATTTTAGAAAAACCTAGGTTAAAGGAGAATCGACTCTAGTCGCAACTAGTATCACACAGGAGGTGTGGGGATTAAGTTTCCCAGTTGCTAGAGTTCATCCTTATATAGTCTTCAAATCAGGGTTTGCAATCAATGTTACCTTGGTAACAAAGCATTCAATATTCATCGTTAGATGAAAACCTGATTAGACTCAAGCTAATATTTTTCAACCGTTAGATCAAACTTAGCTTGTTACACACAAATGAAAAGTGACTTCATTTTGATATGAGTAACCGTACCTAAACGTGTACACCGTGTTGGCTCAACAATAGTTAACCAAAGTTAGCCATATGAACACTTTTATATCAACCTTGTTCATCTTAACACAACTAGTTCAAATGACTCAAATGAAACTTGTTATAGAGTTGTTCAATTGTTTATATTCTCATAGAAGTATACAAGACACAATTGAGGCAAAATCGATTTTGATTCACTCGAATCAATTCATGAACATTATAGCCATGGTTTGCAAAAGATTGCATTCCTTATTATATAAATGTATTAGTTCATGAACAAACCGATTTTAGAACATAACCTACTCAAGTATGCGAACGAGTACGCATACCTAAGTGGCCGGACTTTGTTTGGGTTCTCCAGTATGCGAACGGGTTTGCATGCCTCCAAACTCAGTTGATTTCCGGACTTGAACTTACGCCAATACGCATACGGGTATGCATACTAAGTTCCCGTACTTTCAACTACGGGTATGCATACTATGGTTCCCGGACTTGGAATAACTTGCAACAGTTAGCATACAAGTACGCATACTGTGCTATATCAAATCATGGTTAATTGTTATAAACTCCCAGTTTAATCATTGAAACATTTTTAGAAGACGACAATAGCTGTCTCACACAAACTATTAGCTTCAAAGAAATTTTCAAATGATCGATAGATTAATACCGTATTGACAATACGAACAATCCGAGTCAACATCAAATGACTGTCTCACACAAATCATGTAAGATGTTACTCGGCAATTTTCACATGATCATATTTTGACTTTCGTCAAGAATATAAGATGAACTTGGTTAAAGCAAAAGCTTACCAACACATATTTCGAGAAATATGTAAGCGAGTTAAACTCAGCTCGAAATATCAAATGTGTATAGTCGAAGTCTATATAGCTATACGACTTTTGTCTCAAATAAGAGATAGAGTAGATAGACTTTTGAGTGATAGATAAGTTTAAGTCTCCACATACCTTTTGTTGATGAAGTTTCACAAGCTCCCCTTAGTAGTTCTTCATCTTCAATCGATGAACGCCGTGAAGTATAATGCTCAACTACACTTTCTATCCTAATCCGAGACTTAGCAATAAGTAGACTAGAAATCAAGACTTATAGTTTTTGCAACTAAACTTGACAAACAAGCTTGAGAGTGCAACGCTTGAGATTGCAACGCTTGCGAGTTCGACCGAGCAGTGCTCTTACATTTATCTACCAAGATTAAATTAAACTTAACTGAATAGATTGAGTTGAATGTCTTACAGAACTTTAGAGAAGAGTACTGACTTCTAAAAATAAGAGTACTAAATTAAGCAACATCTAACTTAGGAAACTAGAGAATTAAATAAGGGAAGTAACAAGGTACATAAATAAGGAAATAATGCAGCAGTGGTGTTGGTATCCCAACATCCCACCCCATAGGAACACGGCTTGTCCTCAAGCCTCAAATTCTGGAAAGCGGACAAGTAAGTCATCCGCATCCTCCCAAGTAGCATCTTCCTTGGAATGATCTTTCCACTTGACGAGCCAACGAGTTCCTGCATGGTTGTGTTTTTCGAACCTCTTATGATCCAAAATTGCCTCAGGTTCCCATAGGAATTGATCTGCAGTAGTAGGCAAAGTTGCATTAACAACAACAGTAGATCCTAGTTTCAACTTCAAAGCAGAAACATTAAAAACAGGATGAATACGCCTTGTAGATGGCTGTTGATGATGGTTTTTAGTTCAAGGATAAAACCGTAAAATTCCATATTTGTATGCCTGCTTTCTGCAAAGGAGTAGAGCTATTAAGAAGCCGATGAGCGTCCATACCTCTCTGTTTACATATGAATTATGTAATTCAATATTTACGAAATTTATTAGAATAATATTGGTGCATGTAGCAACAATCCCAAATATTCCAAGAATTTTATTTAAGTTCTCGTCTGCATTATTCACTAATGCAGGGCTTGCTGAGTACTTATCCTATGCTATGTTCCCGGCCGAACTCTTAATATTGACATGATATGACAATTAATATTCATTCTCAGCTGGGTAGCATGAATTTCCCGAAGTGTCAGGATTAAGATGTGCATGAAGGTACTCAATCAGAGGCGCGAGCTGCGCTGCTCCCCAAGATGAAAATCGGTAATTTTGTATCAACGTGCAAAATTCACCAAAAAATTGATTTTTTTTGTGCCAACTCACAAAATTCAATTTTTTGATCTAATTCTATCAATTTACAAAAATTAGGTTTTCCCCCCAAAACGGAACCTGCGCGACATCTCGATTCTTATTAGTCGAGACCAAAACCTAGGCAAGCTAGGAAACTAGGCTATCATATAGCTACTAGGATTAGAATCCTACCAAAAGTTATAAAATAAGAAAAGGGGAAACTGCGACAAATTAAGGAAGCAGCAAAAAGGGGACGACCGCGCCACTTAGCCGGTCGGTTTGCCCTAGCCGGCGCCCCTCTTTACCAACCGACTTTACCCCATGTTGCTGTCCGCCGATCCATCTTCCCAATCGACCAATCATATCGCTTCTAGCCTACCTGCAACCACTCCGAATTGCTAGCCAAAGTAGGCCAGTCGCGCCACTTCTTATATAAGAAAAATAATCTAGACCATCCAAGTCCGTCGCGGAATGATCACGACCACACGACTTGGCCGGTGGATTCGATGGACTTGGCTACCTCTTGGCGCGACCAAATAAGTTCCATGGTACTCACTGATGGACCCACTTTTATTTCAGCCAATCAGAATTCTCCTAGCCCGCGGTCATCATCCATAATTGCTAGCCAAAGTAGGCTAGTCGAGCGGCTCAAAAAAGGGCTTTAGTTTGATTAAGACCGCCCATGGCAGTCTTAAATTAATCACGACCGTCCAACTTAGCTGGCCAAATTGGCCGACTTAGATTCTATTTCGGACGACCAATGAGAATCCATCGTGATTACTGGTCGTCCCTCTTCTACAAGGACCGATCATCCCATCCACGACCTACTCAAATAGATCCCGACGGCTGCTCAAAGTGGGCTGGTCACGCTACTTATAAAACCTTAAATAAATTTAATGACAATCAATAACTGCCGTATATCATCTCAACCACTCAAGTTGACCGACTGATTTGACCGACCTAGATTTAATTTGAGCTAAACAATGAGGTGACATGATGACTACCGATCATCCGTCTCCTATGAGGGCCGATTACCTCGTCCCTAGCTTGCACGAGCAGCTCCTCGTAGCTGCCCGAAGTTGGCCGGTGGCGTCCCTTTTAAGACCATGAAATCCGTAATTGACTCAAACAGACTTTATACAACGATGCTTCATATGCATCTATTATTTTTATCTGCTTGCTTAAAAGCGATGCTTTACATGCATCGATTACAAAAGATATTTTATAAATATCGAATTTACAAACAATTTAATTATTTAACCTAAAAGCACCATATGCTATTCTCTGAGCGCTGGCTCACGACGAGTCTCATTCCTATAATTTGACTTGCCACTTACGGATCTCATCCAGGTAAATCAAATTATACGAGTAGGCATTTACCTGGCAGTCTTAGTAATATAAATCATTCCAGTCATGACTAATTGCTATTTTCTACAAAAATACTCGAGACATCAAACATGTCACAAACTGGGGGATGTACATCAAGGTATTGGTGTGGCGGTTTACAGCATGCGGTGTGCAACACGCCCATTAAGAGAAAGTGCCTGGAATAGCAGACAAGTGACATGTAGAGGAGTAGTGGGAATACAAACCGTCCAGTCTTCCCATAACCATAAGAAACGGTTTTCACCATTTAGCCATGATCTCCACTACTTCACAACTCCCACTTCCAACGAGATCAGTGTGTTCGACTATGACTTGTATAAATAGATTTTTCAATCTTTTTCAACCGACAACATCGGTTATCAACACAAGTATTCAAAAATCATCCAGGATTCATAGCTTACACTTTGCAAGCAAATTCTACGTTCTGATACAAGTCATAAAACTACACTTTACAGAATTCATCAGTTTGATCTCAACACTTTCTTTGCTTCCCTCCCTAAGATCAACCTTGAAAATACGAGGGTACCCAAATACACCACAATCTTTAATTTATCAACCTATAAGTCCTCTTACCGAAAGTGATTGTCTATGGACAAAGTTGAGACAATACGACAAATCGGTATTCACACTTTGTGTGATCGTCTATGGATACGAGATCGAGAAATACAACAATCAAAGTGTGATTACTTGATAATAGGTTCGGACTTAACCAAACTCTACAGGATCACTATCAAGTAAAGCGGAGTTAACGTTTGTGTATTTTACTTCTAATTATAATTGCGAAAATAGAAAAGTAAAAGACACAGCAAGATTTTGTTGACGAGGAAACCGCAAATGCAGGAAATCCCCGGGACTTAGTCCAGAATTGAATACTCTCAGAATTAAGCCGCTATATAAAATCTAAACCAACTTCATATAGTTTAGACCAAGCAACTAACCCTAGTTCACTTAGCTTCTTCAGTATCCATGCGCTTCCGACATTTAATAAGTGCACGCACTGGAACAATTCCTTTGGATCGTATTCCAAACAGTAAAGGAACAACAAATTTGTTTGGTAACAACTCTCTTGATTCTTTAAGATAAAGATATCTCAAGTCATATGCAAAGGCTCTTCCGTTTAAACTAATAAACTCCTTTTCCTGGTTAGATCAATCCAATCCTCATTACCTAAGTAATAAGATTAAGATTTGTAACAATCAAAATAGATCTCAAGAGAACTATTAGGTGTTACCGATCTCACGCAGCTAATCAATCGAATAAATCCGATTCTAGTTGGATCTCAGTCGATCAAGGTTTGTGCTACACAAAGATATGAGAAACCAATAAGAAATCTTCTTCGTCTTCAAATCTTCTTTAATCTTCAATTAAACCCGCACAACACCACTTGAATCTCTTGTGATCAATCACGCACAGAACGGAGTCTGTTAACAATGGATTATCACAAAATGTATTTAGATTTACAAACAGTTCTAAAGATCTCGTCGACAATTCGATCGAGTTTGAGTGAATCTTATATCAGAAGAGAAGATTATAAAGAATAAACAAACTAGGTGCGATCAAAGTTCAACAACCGTTAGTTAATCAAATCAATAGAAAACTAATAAACTGTAATTATCTAGTTTCCCAACAACGGTACTCGTAGAGCTTCTTGACCCCATAAAAGTTTTTAAATGAGCGGTCGTAAGAGATTTTGCCTAATTAGGGTACTTTCCTCTCCGAATAGACGGCTCCAACAGAAACAACAAAAAGATGAAGTTTGCCTGGCTCTTAGGATAGTTTGCTAAAAATGCAAACTTAGGTTTTTATAGACCAAGAATGTTTGGACACCAAGGAATTTCCAAAACCGAAAGTACTCTCAAGATACGCAATAAATGCCCATTCAGTTTTCATAATTCCAGGAAATGCTTTGTCCAATATTTTTCGAAATCTCTCAATAGAAAATTTCCAATTAGTATATGCACATTCCTAATTTTCATTCTCTAGAGATATGCATTTAATTGCTGGTAATTAAAGTATATAAAACTAACAACCTTAATTAAAAGATTCTTAATTTATTTCGGACCGGGATCTTCTTGAGTAATTAAGGAATATCTTTGAACAATAAAAGATAAGAGTTATTGTTCGTGTTCAAAGTATGTTGACATCTTTTCTTTGTAAATCCTCTTTCATATTTACAATCTTGGAATCGATTATACCACACTTCCAAACAAGTTTAGAATTGGTTCATCTGTATTCCAAGACAACTATGTGATTGATCAAATATCAAATCACATTCATGGGTTCAATCGGTTCTGCCAATCACTAGGATTGGTTATACCTTAATATGGAACACTTGTGATTGGTCACACAAGTTACCAGGACCGGTTACATCAGTTACCAGGATTGGTTACATCAATCACCAGGACCGGTTTCCATATACTCATGGTATTGCTTGTGATCGGTCACACCAGTCACTAGGATCGGTTACACCAATTACCAGGATCGGTTACACCAATTACTAGGACCGGTTACACCGATTACAAGGATCCATTGCACAACTCTTTTGTGATCGGTCACACCAATTACTAGGATCGGTCACACCAATTACAAATATCGATCATACCATCTCAGGTGATTACTTAGGATCGATTACACTAATTAATCAAAACTAGTCATACCAAATCATAAGTCAGGCATTGTGATTAGTTATACCAAGATACATAACAAGTTATGATCGGTTCTACCATCTCACACATATTGGTAATCCAAAGATATGCAATGAATAACAATACCAATAAGCCTAGCGATTTCCCTTTCGATTCATAAGCAAGTTCATGAATGTACTTCATTTAAACAAATGTACAACATTGTTTCCTAGGATCAAATCTTCACCTTTACCCATACACATAATCACAATAGCATTCAAAAGATTATATCGATGTCATATCTACGAAGTTCAAAAGATAAGCGTTATACTTTGTAGTCTAATTCCTTAATACTATGATCATATGATCATGTCTCACTACTAGAGTAAAATATTCATTCACAGCTTCGCAGTTATGTTTTCAATATAGCACCACTTAAAAGATACGTTAGGAATGCAACAATTCAAGTTAATATTACTAACCTCAAGAGGAAGGATGATGTCGTCGTTGTAGCTCGTTATTTCATCACGTTTTTCAGGTCTTCGAGTAATACTTGTATGTCTCATATTCCTAGACTTTCTAGTCTAACCTATACAAAGTTGTCTCTAGTACATAATCAAGCGACTCTTAGATGAGTTTTGATTCACTAAAATATGACAACCAAACTTGACATACCAACGCTTGGTGGGTTTAACCGAGCTATGCTCTAACAAACCCTTCTCCTTCATTTTTGTGACCGAAACAAGACTGGAATGACCATTTCTTGGTTTAAGCCAGGATTGTACAGATTGATCTCTCGAATCTAAAAGTACTCCTGTGTAGTACATTTGTTTAGGGTTTAGATTCGTTTCTCATCAACACAACCAATTTACCATTTTTGGCAGAATCTGTTTTTACCCTACTACAAATTGGCGACCACAGTGGGAGATTAATCTCTCGGTTGCAAAATCAATTTCTCAATTTTTATCTCAATCTTCTCAATTTCAAAATGGTGGATCTTAGGTCTCGGTCAGTAACTAATCGTGATGCTAGTGGCGCTGACAGTACTCCTGGTGCCAATATTCCTGCTGCTGAAACCAACGTACTACCTACCGGGGATGTCAATATATCCCACGGCATTACGTCCTCTACCACAAACACCAGTGGAGCTAGAAACATTTCCTCCGGTGTGACACCTCCTGTCATCAGAGCCAGAGCCGTTGCTACCCTTCCTAACGTTTCTTCGAGTGTGACACCTCCTATCACCACCAGAGCTACTACCACTCCTCTGTCAGGACGGGAGGATGTAGGAGCCCGAGGAAACCCACTTCCTATTACGATTGTCGATTTAATGTAGAGACATGAAGTTCTTTCCAAAGCTCAGACAGACATGACTACAACTCATAAGGAGGTACTCACTTTTCTCAAAACACTAGAAGAAAGGTTACCACCAGAGCCACGTCAACCCCAAATGGAGCAGGCAAGAAATGCTTTCATGATTCTTGGTGCAAGCACTTCAACATGGCGTATCTTTATAGATGAAGAAGCTCGCGTTGCTCCTGAATGTCCATCAAAAATGAATCAACAACCCAACTTTGTCACACGTGAAGATCTAGAACAACTTCTCCAAAATCGAGGTAAGGAAAACCCGACCACCATTCATCAGCACCAACCTCCTTACCCTCCTAATGTGCAAAGAGTTCCTCTTCTCAGAGGATATTCCTCTCCTTAATTCTCCCTTTATGACGGTACTGGTAACGCTCGTGAACACATCTCTCATTTTTTGGAAACACTAGGAGAGCATGAATACAATCACGTTCTCCGCCTGAAAGAATTCTCAAAATCACTCACTGGGAGAGCATATACCTGGTACAATAACATTGCACCAAATAGCATAATCAATTGGTGTGAGATGGTTACCACTTTCTACAAGAAATATTTCTTTGTTTCTAAGAAAATCACTCTGTCAGACCTGGGAAGAATGTTTCAGCGAAACAATGAGTATCCAAATGATTATGTCAAGAGATTCTGAATTCATGCATTAGATTGTCACGATCCAAATTTGACTGAACAACAACTGGTGGAATTGTGCATTAATGGCATGGTACCTGTCTATCGTGCTTTACTGGAGAACCTGCACTTCCAGATATTTTATGAACTCCATGAAGCTGCCAAGCGCTTGGCTACAATAGCACCTTCCTTGATGGAAAGAACCAGGCCCGCCAGGAATGAAGATGCACGCGAGACTCGAGGAAGTAGACGTCTTATCAATAAACAATACAATACTCAACCTTATGTAAGCGTTATGGGTGAAGGAGAAAAAAGGAAACCTCCAACCACAGAACAACAACCCAAGCATGCGGCACCAACACAACAGATAACTTAACCTCGGAAAAATGCGACTAAGATTCCTGCACAGAAACAAAAAACAGGAGAGGCCGCACCAAACTTCCCATTTCCAATCGAAGAGGTAATTGAATTCCTGGAGACATGGATTCAAGATGATGCTATCAAGCTACCTCCTATTAGGCGTCCACCAACTGAGAAATAAATGGAAGATCCTAAATACCGCCGTTACCATAGGTTCGTCAATCACCCCACCAGTGACTGCAACAAATTGAAGCGCATTTTCAAAGAGAAGGTGGATGCAGGAGAGCTTCAACTAGGCACTGAGGGGGTTCACATAGATCCCCTTCTTGTTAGAAGTTGTATGATTTTTGGGGACTCCGTCCACAAAACTGTGAAGTCTATGATGGAGCATTTATGTGAGATTCTCTATTTCTCCAAGGCGCAACGTCAAGATATATTTGCAGGTCTTAATCGTGTCGTATCAGGAAAACGATTGTTTTCAGTCGGAGAACCCTCTCCTAAACCTAAACCTCTCCTGGAGGACGTGACTGGTGTATGTAACTGGGAACTCCTCACCACCACTCAACTCAAAGGTGTTGAGTTCGAGAGCACACTGATTGACGCAGCCTCTGACCTTAATATTGTCACCGTCAAGACTTTGAAGGCTGCAGGAATTTCAAAGCAAGAAGTTGTTCACTGCCCAACTATGATCAAAAACTCAGAAGGGGAGTCCAAAGATGCTTACAGGTACATTGATCTCGAAATCAAGGTAGGAGATGCCCTGTCACACGCCAAGTTTCATATTGTTAAGGAATACGCAAATTATGATATGGTTCTGGGGCACTCCTTGATACATAACAACAAAGGGAAGCTAGGAGTATGTCCTTTGCCAGTGTCTATACCCGAGAGGGTCTCTAACAAGACGTCTAACCCTGAAGATTATTTGCTGCGTATCAACAACTCGTAGATGTGACATAATTACCTGGAGAAAGTGGAGAAGCATTTGTCTGTAGGTTCCGCATACAAGTAAGTCTTATTGAACAACCTTTTTTACAACCAGTCACTCCTCATCCTTTCAAGACCTGGGGACTCAATCCAATTATCAACCCAGCCATCACTAGGCGATGCGAATGGGATGCCGGTCCTTTCCAATATTTTATCAAGTGTCTAGAAGCAGTCTCGCTTAAAGATACGAAGTCTAGGTGCCAAGTAGCAGTACATGACCTGAATCCTTTTCAGGTCGGGGATATGGTGTTAAAGATCACTACTAATGCTCAACCTGCTCTGCCAAGTCTCCTAGGATATGAGAAAGAACTTATCCTGGTTACAGAAATCATTTTGGGAGGCTACTGCAAGATCATTGGTACTAACAATATGGAAGGAGTAGTAATACACTCCAGGTGGCTTAAACCTTTCAATGCTTAGGATGTCATGTCACCTTTTCCTCTAGCATTTCCCCTAGCGTTTCCTCTAGTATTTCCCAATTTCATATAATATTTGTAATTCCTCCAAAATGATTGCAACGGCTTGCATTCACAGTTAGGATTTCAGTTTATCAGTTAATCGAAGCATTATTTCCTTTCATAAAATTACTCATAAATCATTTCAAAACAAAATCTCAAATAAACTAAAAATCCTTACAAAACAAATACCTACTAGTTTAAAACCAAAAAATCAAACCAGAAAAGAGGCATCTCTTGCCTTTCAAAAAAAAAAAAAAAAAAACTAAGAGGAGAAGTTTCAAAAAATAAAAGCATTCAAGGGAAATCATCCAGCAATAGCTCGTCTTTCTTAGGCGTCTTTGATGTTTCTGAAGAGCAACCTGCTTCAACTTCAACTCCTGGGATAACTTCTCGATCTCTACCTCCTGCTGATTAATGAGATCCATGGAAGGAACTTCATTCATTTCAGTTTGCAACTTTTGGATTTTGGAAATCCCTTCACAGAACAAGGAATCATTGAAACGAAGCTCACACACACGTCTCGATGGTACTCCCAATTTGCGATTACATCTTCGGAAACGGTGTGCCAGTCACATTACACATGTCGTTAATTGAAGACAGAGCCTCCTCTATACGCCTGGTTAGCGAAATACGGCTCGTGGATTTCTTGGTTGTGGAAATGTGTCCATACTTATTCCATATTTGGGTATACAACTCCGCATACCTAGCTGGCACACTGAATCCTCAAACTAACACGTGATCCACAAAGGGAGCATCAAATGGAGGGTCGAAAGTGGCACCTGCAGCAGAATGCACAACTAGCGCTCTTTCGTGTTCAGGAGATCCTTTGGAGATATTCGTGTCCACGTCTATATATGTGACGTCTTCATTTTCCTTGGAACCTACAGTAGCATCCCCATCATCATTAATCATCGCCATCTCAGGATTGTCTCCTGGTTCAGTCTCGTCCTGCAACATCACTGGTTAATATCTATTTTTATATCAAAATTAAAATAATCTTAAGTAGAAAACATGTGGAAGACTTACCGGTTCACCCGCTGGCTCACTTGGGGATCCAGACTTGTTACTACTATACTGGGAAGTGCTTCCTTCATCACCATCGGATCGTGAATCTGTTTGTCTTTCATCTTCATCATCAAGAGACTCGGTATTACCGGATTTCTCATTTTCTTCTGGAGATGTCTTGAAAGTGTTTCCATCCTGTTAGAGTACTGCTCGGTCGAACTCGTAAGCGTTGCTATCTCAAGCTTGTTTGTCAAGTTTAGTTGCCAAAACTATAAGTCTTGATTTCTAGTCTACTTATAGCTGAGTCTTGGATTAGGATAGAAAGTGTAGTTGAGCATTAGACTTCACGGCGTTCATCGATTGAAGACGAAGAACTACTAAGGGGACCTTGTGGAACTTCATCAACAAAAGGTATGTGGAGACTTGAACTTATCTATCACTCAAAAGTCTATCTACTCTATCTCCTGTTTGAGACAAAAGTCGTATAGCTATATAGACTTCGATTATACACATTTGATATTTCGAGCTAAGTTTAACTTGCTTACATATTTCTCGAAATATGTGTTGGTAAGCTTTCGCTTTAACCAAGTGCATCTTATATTCTTGACGAAAGTCAAAAGATGATCATGTGAAAATCGACTGGACTTACATGATTTATGTGAGACAGTCATTTGATGTAGACTCAGAATGTTTCATATTGATCATTCGATCACTTGAAAATCGCTTTGAAGCAAATAGTTTGTGTGAGACAGCTATTGTCGTCTTCCGAGAATGTTTAAATGATTGAAATGAGAGTTTAGAACAAATAACCATGATTGGATATAACACAGTATGCGTACTTGTATGCTAACTATTGCAAGTTATTCCAAGTCCGGGAACCATGGTATGCATACTAATTGGTTTAATGGAAGTCCGGGAACTTAGTATGCATACCTGTATGCGTACTGGCGTAAGTTTCAAGTTCCGGGATTTAACTGAGTTTGGAAGGTATGCGTACCCGTTCACGTACTGGTGAACCCAAACTTAGTCCGGCTACTTAGGTATGCGTACCCGTTTGCATACTTGAGTGGGTTTTGTTCTAAAATCGGTTTGTTCACGAACTAATACATTTATATATTAAGGAATGCAATCTTTTGCAAACCGTGGCTATAATGTTCATGAATTGATTCGAGGGAATCTAAATCGATTTTGCTTCAATTGTGTCTTGTATACTTCTATGAGAATATAAACAATTGAACAACTCTAGAACTAGTTTCATTTGAGTCATTTGAACTAGTTATGGTTAAGATGAATAAGGTTGATATAAAAGTGTTCATATGGCTAACTTCGGTTAACTATTGTTGAGCCAACAAGGTGTACACTTTTAGGTACGGTTACTCATATCTAAATGAAGTCACTTTTTCATTTGTGTGTAACAAGCTAAGTTCGATCTAACGGTTGAAAGATATTAGCTTGAATCTAATCAGGTTTTCATCTAACGGTGAATATTGAATGATTTGTTACCAAGGTAACATTGATTGCAAACCCGGATTTGAAGACTATATAAGGGAGAACTCTAGCAACTGGGAAACCTAATCCCCACACTTCCTATGTGATACTAGTTGCGACTAGAGTCGATTCTCCTTTAACCTTAGGTTTTCTCCAAAACCCTGTAGGTTAATGACTTGAAGACTTCATTGGTATTATGAAGCCAGACCCAACTATTTTCTCTGTAGTCGCGTGTTCTGATCTTGCTGTTTTCTATCGTGATTGAGTACTATCTTCTCTGAGATTTGCTCGAGATTTACTCTCCGATAAGCAAGATAAAAAGTTGTCACAAACATATTCGTCTCATCGTTTGTGATTCCATAATATCTTGTTTCGCTACTATACAATTAAGATTATTGTGAGGTGATTGATATTACTAGGCTGTTCTTCGGGAATATAAGTTCGGTGTATCAATTGGTTCTTGTTCACCTTTGTTTATCAAAAGACGGAATAAAACTTCTAGGTATTTATGTAGGAGACAAATTTATCTATTCAATAGACTTTTCTATATAAGACAGATTGGTTTATCAAGTCTTCGACTTTGGGTCGTAGCAACTCTTAGTTGTTGGTGAGATCAGCTAAGGGAATCAAGTGTGCAGATTCCTGCTGGGATTATGAGACGTAAGGAACGCGATTGTACCTTAATCAGTGTGAGATTGGTTAGGGCTCAACTACATTCCCGTCTTAAGTTAACTTGTAGTAGGCTAGTGTCTGTAGTGGCTTAATACAGTGTGGTGTTCAAATCTGGACTAGGTACCGGGGTTTTTCTGCATTTGCAGTTTTCTTGTTAACAAAATTTCTGGTGTCTGTGTTATTTCTTTTCCGCATTATATTTGTTTATATAATTGAAATATCACAGGTTGTGCGTAAGTTCAATCAATTAGATAATCCAGCCTTTGGTTGTTGATATAAATTTATTGACACTTGAACATTAGTCTTTGGTACCGTTCAAGTTGTTTCACATATTAATCAGGCTCACGGATTGCATCTGTTTGATTTGCTGATTACATTGTGAAACAGAGATACAACTCTTGGATATATTTCCATTGGTTGAGTCTGACTGTCTAGTTGATTCTCTTGGAATTATATTGGAGTTTGTCCATACATATTGCCTAAACGAAATATTGGGTGAGGTTGTTAGACCTCCGTTTTTCCACATCCTGACTACTTGCTAACGCGAGTCTGGTAAAGGCGTTCATGTTCCCAAGACACTAAATTTTGAAAAATTTCAACGGATTAGTTCAAAATGCTTAGACAACTCGTCTGGTCGAATGGAATTGTGTACATACCACGTTCGAAGAATTAAAGACTACCGGACTGTTGGAGCTGTTCGAATACCACCTGCACGCATCTTTTACTTAATCTCTCTTTTCTGGGGACTGCCTCCGTCTTGTCTAGGTTTGACCTTACTCTTTTTCAAAAATATTAAACCAATCATGCGGGTGGAAAGATGAATATTCACGGATAAAAAGAAATTGAAGACATGAATTCTTACCTGGATCGGCTCGTTAGAAGCTTTGCGTTTGCTCACAGGCAGCGGTTTCAACGTGGGGTGACTCTCCAATGAATAGGCCTACCCCGGGGTACTGTCACAACTGCTTGTACAAATTGATGAAAATCAAGAAGCTCCTTTTGCCAGAATTCTGTATACTTAGGAGTCGCCACTTGTTTTCAACCAGAAAGCATAAACGGGAGGCTCTTCTCTTCTACATCACCAACATAATCAAATACAGGCTTCAAAAGACCCACGGATGGCTTTGACAGACGACGAGAAGGAATTCCCTAGTCAAAACCCATCTGGCATGCAACTCTATCAATGTTATAAGATTCTACGGTGAAATTTTCCATGAAGAAAGATGGGACATATCTAGGTGTGCAACTCCGTATAAACACAGTTTCCCCAACACTCATGTTTTCTCCATTCGAGGACAATATTAAACCAGAGACAAAAGTGAAAGCGTTTGTCTTAACCATTGATGGATGAATTGGGTTCCAAGGAAGATATTTCATTGCGTGCATCTTGTCCAGGAAATCAATAAGTTTCCTATTAGCCTTTATGCGCTTATCTGACCAACGGAGTATTCTAGCACCTCCATACGCTTCTGAGAGCACAACACTAGGGTTAGGAGCATAGTCACTGAAATGCTCCCATAAACACGCTTGAAGAAATGCGATGTGAACATGAGATTCCACCTTCATGTATCTATCGGAGACTTACATGTACAACACTAGAGAATCGAGATGGGAATATAAGAAGCTGAGGAACAAGCTACCTATAAGAAAGACGACGCCCTGTGCCAACTTTACATCAATTGGAGACGTCGTCCAAAACATCTCTAGACATCCACAAGCACAAGAATGCTGTAACACTGAGCGTGTCATTCAACACCTGCCCCGGCTTCATTATCAAAGGGTACCATTCAGATATCCAACAAGTGTATAAGCATTTCTTGGGATCATCTTTTGCATTATATTCCGCAATCTTCTTAACCAGAGTTATACGACATGCCTCATCTTCATCAGACCAATCAAAATCAAAATCTCCTACGACCGGGAGACCCAACAAAACACTTACACTTTCCAAAGTGATAGTCATATCGCCCCATCTACATATAGTTGTGTGAGTTGGGATGCACCATCGAAAAATGAAAGAAATCAAACCGGGTATATGTTTCCTGATATAGAGCTTTGCAAACGCTTTACCAGCTTCAGAGATTTGTGCCTTATCAAAATTACCCCTAACATGAACATCACCAAACATATATCTTATCCATGTGAAAAAGCGGGGGTCTAACAACCACACCCAATATTTCGTTTCGGCTCAAATATACTTCCAAGAGAATCAACTAAGACAGTCAGACTCAATCAAGGAAAATATATCAAAGAGTTATATCTTTGTTTCTCAATATAATCAGCAAATCAAACAGATAGAAATCCGCGAGCCTGATTATTATGAGAAACAACTTGAACGGTACCAAAGACCAATGTTCAAGTGTCAATCAATTTATATCAACAACCAAAGGTTGGATTATCTAATTGATTGAACTACGCACAACCTGTGATATTTCAATTATATAAACAAATATAATGCGGAAAAGAAATAACACAGACACCATAATTTTTGTTAACGAGGAAACCGCAAATGCAGAAAAACCTTGGGACCTAGTCAAGATTTGAACACCACACTGTATTAAGTTGCTACAGACTCTAGCCTACTACAAGTTAACTTCGGACTTGAATGTAGTTGAGCCCTAACCAATCTCACATTGATTAAGGTACAGTCGCGTTTCTTACGCCTATGAATCCCAGCAGGACTCTACGCACTTAATTCACTTAGTTGATCTCACCCACAACTAAGAGTTGCTACGACCCAAAGTCGAAGACTTGATAAAAAAATGTGTCTCACATAGAAAAGTCTATTGAATAGATAAATCTGTCTTCCACAGAAATACTTACGAGTTTTTGTTCCGTATTTTGATAAATCAAGGTGAACATGAACCAATTGATACACCGGACTTATATTCCCGAAGAACAACCTAGTAATATCAATCACCTCACAATGATCTTAACCGTATAGAAGAAGAACAAGATATTGTGGAATCACAAATGATGAGACGAAGATGTTTGTGACTACTTTTTATCTTGCTTATCGGAGAGTAAATCTCGAGCAAATCTCAGAGAAGATAGTACTCAATCACGATAGAAAACAGCAAGATCAGAACACGCGACTACAGAGAAAATAGTTGGGTCTGGCTTCATAATACCAATGAAGTCTTCAAGTCATTAACCTACAGGGTTTTGGAGAAAACCTAAGGTTAAAGGAGAATCGACTCTAGTCGCAACTAGTATCACATAGGAAGTGTGGGGATAGGTTTCCCAGTTGCTAGAGTTCTCCCTTATATAGTCTTCAAATCAGGGTTTGCAATCAATGTTACCTTGGTAACAAAGCATTTTATATTCACCGTTAGATGAAAACTTGATTAGATTCAAGCTAATATCTTTCAACCGTTAGATCGAACTTAGCTTGTTACACACAAATGAAAAAGTGACTTCATTTAGATATGAGTAACCGTACCTAAACGTGTACACCTTGTTGGCTCAACAATAGTTAACCGATGTTAGCCATATGAACACTTTTATATCAACCTTATTCATCTTAACCATAACTAGTTCAAATGACTCAAATGAAACTAGTTCTAGAGTTGTTCAATTGTTTATATTCTCATAGAAGTATACAAGACACAATTGAAGCAAAATCGATTTTGATTCCCTCGAATCAATTCATGAACATTATAGCCACGGTTTGCAAAAGATTGCATTCCTTAATATATAAATGTATTAGTTCGTGAACAAACCGATTTTAGAACAAACCCCACTCAAGTATGCAAACGGGTAAGCATACTTAAGAATAATTTTTTTCAACAATCCATGAATTCATTCTCTAGATAACAGGAAAATCCAAAGTCCTAACTTAAATTTGAACCAAATTCAATACCATGATGATCATCATTACCAAAATAGTATAACCCAAAACCAAAAACAAAGGCTAAGAGTATATTTACACTGACCAGTTCCTTAAACAAAAACCAAAAAATGTTCCAACCTAATCATTCATCTATTAGCAAACACAAACAACTACATTCTATCACCTGACTTGATTATCGTTTAGTCCCTTGGAGATGGTTGCTAAGATGTAGCCGTTTGAGAAGCAGGGACTGCTGTTGGTGATGGTGTTTTCTTTGCAGTTCTACCCTTAATGTCGGTTCGATAGTAATCATCCCTGGATTTCCTTTGCAGGTCAAGTTTATCTACCTGCGGCAATTGATACTCATTCCGACAAATAACCGCCATACTGAATTCCTCGTCGACATCATCACCAGCATATTTCCAGTTTTGGGTAGGTGCACCTAACACAATATACTTTTTTTTTATTTTCCTGGTCTGTCACATAAAATACCTGCTTAGCTTGGGAGGCTACAATGAAAGGATCATTCTGGAGTCCCAACTTATCAAGCTCAACCAAAATGTAGCCAAGTTTGTCTTTTGAGACCCCTGCTTTGGTAACCCATATACACTTGAAAAGTGGCACTTTCAACTAATGATATGTCAGCACCCATATCTCTTGTAAAACACCATAATAATCCGCCTGATTAAGGGTAATCCCCGCTTTTCTAATGTGCGTGTCAGTTGCCTCTACATAACCCCGCTATTCTAGTTAACGGAACCATTACTAGATTTTGTGCGAAACAGGTATCCATTGATTTGATATGCTTCGTATGTCGTTACTTGTGCATTTGGTGGGATTGATAGCCACCTTAAGTCCTGATTGAAGTTTTCCCTAGAGTCTTCCCACTCACTCTCAACCTGAAATACATTATTAGGATTAACCTTCGTCTCAACGCAAAAGTTACATAGCAAGAGTGACATTTTCTGCAAACTCTTACCACTTTTTGTAACCATTTGGCGAACTCTTCATTATGTTTTTGATCTAGCTGTTTATCATTCATACCAAGATATTTAGCCTTCAAAATTTTCTGGTGTCGCCTGGACAGTACAATGATTAATGTTATTATCTTTACAGAAATTCGGACACATAATCAAAAACTAAATAAAATATGAGGTTATTTGGTTAGATCTAGTTATACTTACTCAATGTAAGGATCAACTTCAGAAGAATTCCGCAATACATAGAAATGCGCTTTATCCAACAGATCCTTATCAATAAGAGGAAACTTAGCAGATGAAATTTGTTTTCCCCTGAAAGAATAAGAATCTTCGCCAGTGTCAGATGTGTTGAGTTTGTCTGGTGGAATTCCGACTGTATCATTCATTCTTTGTTGGTGCTCACTGATCATCTCAATTGTCTCTTCCGCAATGTTCCCTTCAGCAATGCTTCCTTCAGGTCTGTTTCTGTTTCGCACATGCCCTTTAATGACCTTCATGCACCTTTCAAACGGACACATCCATCGAAAGAATACAGGACCACAAATTTGCACTTCCCTGGTAAGATGCACAGTTAAATGAACCATGATGTCGAAAAAGGATGGAGGAAAGTATTTCTCGAGCAAGCACAATGTCACAACGATTTCCGACTGCAATTTTTCTAGCTCTGCCACCTTGATTTCTTTGCTAGATATTGCCCTAAAAAAGAAACAAAACCTTATAATAACATATCTTGTTGGATGCGGCAAAATTGATTTAATCGCAATGGGCAAAAAACGCTGCATTAGCATGTGATAATCATGCGATTTTAGTCCGATAAGCTTTCGATCTTTTCAATTCACCGGGGCTGAAAAGTTTGAACAATACCCTTATGGAACCTTTATCTCGGATAATGTTGCACAAAACTTGTCCTTTTCCTCCGGGCTTAATGAGTGACATGCTGCCGGTAGTATATATCCCCCTTTGCCATTTTCCCGAGGTTGCAACTTGTCTCTAAAACCCATGTACTTCAGGTCCATTCGAGCAGCAAAGTGGTCTTTCGACTTTAATTCATTATTCAATAATGTTCAAACGATACTCTCGCATACATTCTTTTCGACGTGCATGAAATCTATGCAATGGTGAACAACATGATACCACCAGTAGGGGAGGACCCGGGACCATATATTGAACTTTTCCAGTAGGGTCTGTCGGTCTCCTTCTCCTTCCCCTTCTCCTTCCCCTTCCCCTTCCCCTTCCCCTTCCCCTTTTTTGGGTCGATGGTCTTTTCGATTCTCTTCATCTTTCCACCTCTTCCAGGGTTATCCTGCACGAATTCCACCACAATGTTCTTTCGTCCCTTTACCCATTCATTCTTCATATACTTTACCTCATTGTATATTTGTGACGGGGTCATAAGTTCCAGATCCTTTTCAATTTCATCTTTTCCGTTGAACCCCTTCTGACGTCTGAATGGATGATCGTATGGTAGGTATCTTCTATGCCCGGTATAAACCTCTTTTCTATAATTTTTTAGCCTGACATAGTAAGTATTTCTCCCACACACCTTACAGGCGTCTCGTCCATAGTAGGGGCAACCACACAGTGTACCGAGAGCCGGTTAATCATTTATAATCCATAAAACAACTGCACGTAGAATAAACATCTCCTATTTCAGCGCATCAAAACATTCGACTCCCTCAAACAATTCCTTGAGATCCTCGACAAACGGTTGTAACATAACATCAATGTCCTTACAAGGCCCCCCATCGATAATTAATGACAGCATGGTGAACTTTCTCTTCATACACAACTCTGGCAGAAGGTTGAAAATCACTGTCAGAATTGGCCACATGCCTTTGTATACGTCAACCCCGTCAGCCGAAATGCCTAGCCACAGGTTTCGAGGATCATCACGAATTACAGGATATCTTTTATCTATATTTTTCCATGCTGGTGAGTCCGCCGGATGCCGTAAAACACCCTCTTCTTTCTTTCTTTCTTTCTGGTGTCGTGCCACAATAAATATTCGACAATTCTCTTTGATTGAAATATGCGTTTCAGTCTTAGGATAATTGGGAAATACCACAAGACTTTTTCTGGAATATTTTCATAAACCTCTTGGGTGGTGTCGTCAATTTTCCATCTTGATTCCCCACAGGTGGCACACTTGATGTGATCCTTGTAATTCATCCTATAGAGAATGCAGTCATTGATGCATACATGTATCTTTACGTAACCTGAACCCAAATATCTCATCACCTTCTTAGATTCATATGTACTTTTCATCATCTCATTTCCTGGAGGGAGCATGGATTTTAACAGCGGTATAAGTTCATTAAATAACTTGTCGGAAGCTCCGTGCTTTCTCTTCAAGTTAAACAGTTCACACATTGCATATATCTTTGTAAAATCGGCACATCCTTCATATAGGGGTTTCCCAGCATCTTTGAGTATCCGTTGCATCTTCTCAGAATCCTTTGAAAAGTTGTCTCCTATTAAAGCACTAACCATTTCTATAGTCTCTGCAGCATGTGTTGGTTCATCAGAGTGCGAACCGTCACTGCCATTACCATCCAGAAGTGTCCACCTTGATGACTCATCTCCTTCTCCGTGCTTAGTCCATACGACATAATTTTGAATGAATCCAGAAGAATATAAATGAAACTTAACTTAACTTTCCTTGTGCACGTAGAGTTTGAGACATTTCACACATGTACATAGAAACTTAACTTTGCCCTTGTCGTATGGTTTCCGTTTCCCATTCGCAATATCCTGTTGGTATGTATGCGTAGCAAACTCTATAAATGCATCGACTCCGTCTTGATAACGCGGTTTGGTTCTATCGGTATACATCCAAGATTTATCCATTACTCTAGGATCCATTATGAATTCTCAGATACCTGGACGGATAAAAAACTTGTCAACATCTTGTGAAAATGTTATTGTGGTCCGAATAAAACTACGAATTATCATTGCAAAGAGTAATACGTACACAAAGACTAATCACAAATCACAATGTGAGTTCAGTTATCATATATGAATCATACAAATAATCAGAGGTTAGCTACCTACATACAGTTGCATGTGAAAACAATATTTACCCTACTATGACCATTAGAGTTACAATATCAGTTAACAAAGCAGTACTGAAATGAAATACTTACACGGTAGATCCGATTATTCTGCAACTTGAAGCAAAACTGATAGGGGAATATATGGTTTATCCAGGAGATGAATCAGATGATCAAAGTAAACCATTTTTTTTGTTTTCTAGGAGGAGGTTAGAAGATTTAAGAGTTTAAACATGAAATGATTTAAGACGAGAGAGATGAACACAGAGGGTAAAGATTTATTATCATAAATGGGTAGTGTAATATAAATGGAAATTTGCCAATATTTTTACTAATAATATTTAAGTGTATATCGTAAATAATTTGGTAAAATAGGAAGGTAAAGATCCTTCAATTTGCATGCTGCACATTCTATGTTAAGTCAAATCTTGTTATCCTGCTTCATAATTTTCGGCTTTGACGGCTTTAAAAGACCGGAGTTAGATGCAATTAATATCCATTCCATCCTGAAGATTTTTTTTTGTTCGTACCCGAATTCAGAAAATAAATCAAAATGATAGCTAAAAAGCGGAGTATGTGTTGCTGCAGTTGTTATAACGGTAGTAAAGTACAAAACTAACTTTGTAAAAAGTGGAGTACGTGTTGGTGCAGTTGAAAAATAAAATCGTAACAACTGGAAGAAGCTATGGCCCCAATTAGAATTAAGTGAACTAAAACACATTACTCTATTTGTGTGTTCTGTCCAATTATAATTAATATCTAAAACCAAAGATTGATTCATCCAATGAACATAATAGGTTTGATCATTGATGGATTTTATTAAAGTGTCACAATATGATTCAAAGATAACATGATTAAAGTTCTTAGAGGGTGCCAGAGTAACAGCTTCCAGCATAGCCTTACATTCCAGCTTCTCAGCTTCAACTCCTATCTTCATTCCTCCATTGAAGCATTGTCCTTGCACCCGAATGCAGCTACCTGCACAATTCCTCACTATTAGCCCTATTCCACCTTGTAATGAATCTGACTTAAAAGAAGCATCAAAATTTATTTTCAGATAAACATTATCAGGAGGTTTCCATCTTAGCACCTGCACAACCCCATTAGTAGAAGAAACAAGATTAGTTCCAGGAGACACAAGTTTATTAATGCCATCTATTGATATGTTCTTAAAAATCTTTGAACATCAAATAGTCCAAACTGATGCTTAAAAATAAAATAAAAAATAGTCCAAACTGAAACCATTAGCAATTTATTAATCTTATGTTTAGTAATTCCTGCACCAAAGGTAATATTATTTCATGCAGAAAACCAAGAGAGAATCCAACTCCTAAATGAACCATGCTGTACCATAATATTACTAACATTGATATTTAAAACCAACCAAATAGATCTAGCATAACCACATTCAAGGAATAAGTGATTACTGGATTCCACAGGATGATTAAACAAACTGCAATGCAATTCAATATCATTTCCATATCTAGTTAGTTTATCTCTTGTTGGGACTATATCTTTTAAGCACTTCCAAACAAATAATTTAACTTCCACAAAGCTTTCCATACCTGTGGAGAAACAGAATTAGTACCTGCAGAAATATTAAATGGACTGGACAACACATTATAAACACTCTTAACAGAGAATTGGCCTTTCCTATCTGGAAGCCAAATAAGAGTATGAAGTCCGATTCACCCACCATTGAGTGCTGGTGGTACTCCATAGCTGGTGGTTCTCCGTAAATATGAATACTATAAAGTGAACGATTTCATCAAACGTGAATGCTTCCCCTTTTTCCTCTAAGTAGCGCGCTTTCACGGATTCGTGCTACAAAAACAACACACAAACTTATTTGGTAACATATAAATTGAAAAAAGTATTGTGCCGAATAAACCATAAAGATACGTACAAGTTGTAGAGGGGACAAGCTAAGGTGGCTTACGTGCGAGATCCGGTGTTTGATTATAAAAAACCCAGCTACCGCATCTAGGATGATGTTGTGCTTATCCTTGATTTGTTGAATACTTCTTCTTTTCGGGTTCCCATAATCTTGGATAAATTTGTTATGTATCTTCGCCTAAAAGGTCTCGGTCGAGGAGCGATCTAGAACTCGACTTTCGGCTGCCCATGCTTTGGTGATTGCCAAATATTCCGCGGAGTCAAACGATGCCATTTGTTGTATGTGGAGGTAGGGAATGAGTAGGTTCTCTAATAAGCTACAAGTGGAGTGCACGTGCGTTGCTGGTCGAACACCGAGTTTTAAATACGCCTTCTTCCCTGTTAAACCAATTGCTTAGCATGATAGAATACCGTTGCGAAGTGAAGAAAAACAAAATCGAGAGAATATATCAACAGATTCTCCTTTCCGGCTCTATAACAACGCCGGCTTAATCTACAATGCAACTTTTACTCCTTACAGCAACAAAAGCTAATCCCTAAATCCATAAAAAAACCACTACTAACAAAAATTAACTTAACCTAAACCAAATTCCACAATTTCCGTCGCAAAATTCACACAAAACCAAAATTTTTCCAACTAACAAAAATCAATAAGGAAATCATAAAGAAAAGTGATCATCCATGTGAACCCAAACCCAAAATTACAATCTTATTATTAGAATTTATCAAAGAATGCTCTAGATGAACTCTCTCTAAATTGGTTTATGATCATAAAAAAATGAAAGACCTGAACAAAACAAAAGAAACCCCGACAATATCGATGTGCTTCCACAATTTCCATCACGGATAAGATATAGAATCACAGCCAAGATCATAAAAAACTCTTAAAATTGACAGAACCCTAGGCGAAAATGATTTTAGTTTTAGGAAATGTATATACCTGAAACCCCAGTGATAGTATTTTCAAATTAAAAAAAACATCCCCCATTCATGAAATTAAACAAGTAAGTTTGAATTTAATCTGATAAGAGAAGGAACGATTTTTTTCCCTATTTCCTTACCTAGGGTTTCTCTATTTCGCTTTTTCCAGTCTTTCTCCCACGCGCGCAAGTAAGAGAAGGAAATAAAAAAAAATTCCTCTAGTTGTTAAAGATATTTTAATTAACCAAAATGCCATTTTACCTAGGTTTATCACGTCATTATGACCCAATTAGACTAGGGTACGTGTTCGATTAAAGCTTTCTCTTGGGAATAGGCGTGACCCTCCAAGAATTTATAGTTTATTCCTGATAGAGTAGTTTATTAGTTTATAAGGGGATTAATAGGGAAACCAAAGGGTCAGAGAGCAAATAAATTCAGAGAGAAATTTGTAGAGGGAGATTACAGTTTTCTGAATTTTTATAAATCAAATCAAATCAATCAAAATGGATGGTGATGATGATCAACTCAGACGAAAGGGTAAATCCCCCATGACTGAAGAGCAACTATTGAAAGAGTTAGAAGAGAAAAAAAGACGTGAAAGGCTATCAGCCACTATGCAGATGTATGGGCAGATGACCAAGGATGATCTGGAGAAAGTACAAAAGAGAGTAAGTGACTTGTTATATGATATTGAACTCCATCCTCTCTGGGAAGATATGCATGCTGCAATGAATGAAAAAAAAGCAGAAGAGAAACCAGTTGAAAAACCGGTACAGATTTTGCAAAAGAAGCGTCATCTTGATCTTTTCATAGATGAAGAAGAGGAGGAAAAGTTCTGGGAAGTGCATGGTAAAAAGATGAGATTGGCTGAAATGGCAGTAATGAAGAAAGAATATGGACTGCACGACAATGATGCAACTGCTTCCGAAGATGAAGAGCCTGCTGTTTTTGTTGGGCATCGAAGTGATACACATGCTATTTCTGTCCTAAAAGAGGTGATTGAGGAATTTCGCGAAAATGAGAGATTTGGGATTAATGATGCGGTGTTGGCCCAAAAGACCGATTCCGAAGCGTACGATGCAGATGAAGACGAGGAGGAAGAGGGGTTTGATGAGGAGGAAGAGGGGTTTGATGAGGAGGAAGAGGGGTCTGACGAGGAGGAAGATGAATCTGATGATTCTGATTCTGATTCCGAGTGATGGTATGACAATGAGTAAGCCTTATCGACATTTGAATTCTTCTGTAGAGAGATAGTGGATTTTTTGGTAAGTGCTCAAATGGAAATGATGACATAATGTTAAAAAATGGTTAAGAAATAGTTGTTATCAAAGTACAGAGAAGAATTCAAATGGAGAGGGGTCTAATGCAAATGGTAAGTCACTGAATCATGTTTTCTTTTTCTGTTCTGGCAATGGAGACTGAAAATGTAGGGGAATGTTATGTTTGTTTTGTTTTTTTCTTTTTCTTTTTGGTATTTGGATTTTTTGTGGGTAAGATGGTGAAAACTTGTAAATGGGTATGTTTTAGTTTATGAACATGTAAGTGGATATGAAATGATAGTGTTTCTGCTAAATGTTGCTCAACACTGAATGAACAGAACGGTTGTTACTTTTTTAAATGCAACATGATGAAGTCAGCTTATTTATATTGTCCAACGATTGTGCGTCGATAATGTTGGAGATGCAGGATGTATTCTAGAAACTAAAACTACAATCAAAGAACTGGATCATGTACAAGACTAAAATGTATTGAAAACAAATGCATACTGAAAAAAAGTTACTTTAGTGTTTCTCTATCAATTCTAATTCACTTGATGGAGAGGCATATACACACCTAGTCTTAATCTACAATCTGGCAAAAATACGAATTACGAACATCCATATATGTTTGATCTTTATATCTTCTGTCAAATACATGACTAACAAAAATTGGCTTGCGTTGGTTGCGTCTATTCGACTTGCACATAATTGACATGAACACTACTTGGTGGATCCTTATGCACACCTAATTTAATTCTACAATCTGACAATGAATACAAATCACAAAGACTCTTGAGATGCTTCTTCTCAAAACAGAATACAAGCTTTATTCACCAATGCTGACATCCTACAACCAAATACTATGTCTGAGTTTAAGATCATCTGTCAACTGACATATAAAACTACTTGGTGGAGGCATAAAACATGCAATTGAGATGTTCATAATCACCAAAACATTCTCAAAACATGATTCAATTCACAGCAACATAATAAACCTAAAATCTGAAAGATAGAGATGTTTATAATCACCATCAGAAATTGTACCATTCAAAATCAGTAGTGGGTAACCTCCAATTTGTAAAATCATTAAACCCCCAAATGAATGAATGAGAAATACCTTAGATGAAGATGACCAAGATTTGCATTTCCAAAATTATGAATCACTATCAATACTTCTATGAGAGATCGATTAAACTTAAATGTAGGCCTACATCGATCTTTCACAGAAGAATCAATTGATACATTGTTGTTAATAAAGTTTTCTGCAGAAACCCCCAAATGAATGAATGAGAAATACCTTAGATGAAGATAACCCATATTTGCATTTCCAAGGTTATGAATCAGTGTCAATACTTCTATGAGAGATTGATTGAACTTAAATCTATCCTTAAATCGATGTTTCACATAAGAGTTGATCGATTCTTTCGTTATTGTCGATGAAGTTTTGTGCGGCTCAAATGAATGGAATTAGATGAAATGATAATGAGTTATGTCTCAGGCGCTGTTCCGGACATAGTGTTGGTAGATTTTTGTGGCTCATTTGAATTGTTGGTCAGGGACCAGGGTATTGAGATATGGCATGATGCCTGAGCCAAACCATGCTGCAGTTCAAGATATGGCCCATCTATACACAACTTCATTTAATATTTAGGAAGATAATAAATACAAGTTCAGCTAATGTAAAAAAAGGTAGTGTGGCACAGTGGTTCACTTTAGTTTAAGTAAGTTTGAGGTCGGAGGTTCGAAAACCCCCTAGACCTTTTTATTTTTCTTTAAAATTTAGGCATTATGTGGCACAGTGTTGATTTTATTTTGCTTGACCTTTTTTGTTTGACTTAATTTGTTTGACATTAGTTGATTAATTAGTTGTTGGTCAGGACTCAGGGACCGGGGTATTGAGATATGGCATGATGCCTGAGCCAAACCATGCTGCAGTTCAAGATATGGCTCATCTGTTAACTAATTAAAATTAAATAAATATACACAATTGTGCTGATTTTATTTTGCTTGACTTATTTTGTTTGACCTAATTTGTTTGACATTAGTTGATTTTAGTTGTTGGTCAGGGACTTGAGATATGGCATGATACATGAGCCAAACCATGCTGCAGTTCAAGATATGGCCCATCTGTTAACTAATTAATCAATTATGTCAGGAATACACTAGTGTTCCGATTAATCAAATCAAGATATTGCAATACACCAGCATCACATAATGCCTATCAGCAGGTGCTGGCTCTTCCGGATCTGCAAACGTGTAAACCCTGGTAAACCGGGCATGATCAACAAGTGCTAGTGTCTATGAATTTTGTAAAAATCAGTTATGATTGTAGTAATAATGTAGTAGGAAAAATTGCGTCTGAAATTCAATAAGGAATGACTATTTTGTTAAATAAGGAAGGTACAATTTTATTTTTAACAAGTGTACTATCTCATTGACATGAATGCTTAACGTGTCAGGATATTTAAAGACTTCTTTATGGTTTCAGCAAGATTATAGGCGTCTAATTAGAACTGACAATCAGTAGTCTAATCCTACAATCCTAATGCAATATTTTTCTGCTGGGTCTCGCAAAATCCGCAAAATCGTACTTTCCATATATCACCTTGATTTTCGTTTGTTATATTCATGGTAAACATAACCCACCCACTATATTTAGATTTGCATACTAGATATGTATAGAGAAAAAAAAGTAAAACACAATATATTTAGCTAGATTTGGATCCTAGAAATAAGAAATTAGATACCTCGTTCATAAGTAAAAGAAAGAAGGAATTGAGAGGATGAGTTCTAATGAGAAATGTGATGTTCCTGCCAATGGTCTTGTTAATAATGATTCTCCTCCTCCGAAGGGCTTTGCTTCATGGGATGACTTTGTGGAAAGCATTGGTGATATACTAGAAGAGTATGTAGACGAAGAATGGGAATTAGTTCATAATATGAATCTTGGGATTATATCTGCAAGTAGCCATGTTGAAAATGATCCTCCTCCCAAGGGTTTTGCTTTTTGGGATGCATTTTAGAAAAGCTATGGTGAGCATTTGGATAATGATTACAATGAATAAGAACATGGGAAGCCACCAAGACAAGCAAATTTATGGCTGAGCACTCGGCATTGACTAAATTTAAGTTTTTTACATTATTTTTATTATGCTAATTTTATTAATGTGTAAGCAAAATCAGAATTTTTGAAGCAAAATTATGTAGCAGTCAAAGGCCTACTGTTCAATTATGCTCTCAATTCTGATTTTTTTTTTGGTTATGTTTGTCAGATTTGGCATTGCAATTTATAAAAAATTTAGCTATATTTTTTAACTCTGATACAAGACTCAATATACAATCCTTATCATATTCATGACCCTATCACTTTAACAGCAAAGCCACAAAAAAATCATGGTTAACCCTAACACTTCAGATCCAAATCTCTAAACCAAGCCCCCTTAAACACATTACTCATTCATTCTGTTTTGTCAAAAGATTGATACTCCAACAGATGAACAATGGACAGAAATTAAACAACATATGCACTTGGAATCTAAAGAAAATATTGCATCCGTAAATATTAAACATTCACAAAAACTATACTTCCAAGCTGCTTTACAAACAGACTAATTAAACATCCAAAAAAAAAAAGATTACACTAATAACACAAAAATAAATAATATATATAACTAAACAAAAGATGATGGATCAAGATGTGATTGAATACCATTCTTGCATAGCAGAGTCATGAAAACATAGGACTAGATCAGTGAGAATCCCCTTCTTCTCCACTGCTGCTGTCGACAATCGTAACCACATCTTTGTATGGCCAATCATCATCATCATCATCATCATCATCGCCTTCATCTTCATCCTCAAGCGCTGGACCCAACCAAAAGAAGTGTTCTGGATCATCTAAATCATCATCATCATCATCATCATCATTATCCTCATCCTCATCATTATCCTCAAAATCATACTCATCATCCTCTTCATCATCCTCCTCTTCTTCATCGTCAACAACATTATCATAATCATCGACATCAGACTGATTAAAATCAACATCTCCAAAACAAGGAACAACCTTGCAACAAAAATAACAAACAATCTCTTTGTCTTCATCAAGAAGAAGAAATCGGAAGGTAGTTACTACTAGAGCAGTCCTGATCATTTTGTCTGGTTTGATACTGAAACCTTAAGTTCATTTTTTGATACTAAAACCCTAGGTTCAGTTTAGAGAGAGACTTGGAAAAGAAAAAGCGGAGTAGTACTCTCCCTTCCTTGCTCGTGTTTTATACCCTGACACACGTTTTCACTTTAATATTCAACCTCTAGCTTAGCTACGTACAAGCATGATAACTTGGCTAGTGAACAAATATAGCTTTGGGAAATTAATAAATAGTATAATATAAAAGAAAATTGGGGGGAAATTAACATCAAGGAATTTATCTCAGTGGATATACTCCCTAGAAACTTAGATTTGGACGAAAAATTCTTGCTAAGATAGCGACATCTAAATAAAAATTGGTTTAGAAGCTCGTCCAAGAGTGACATCGGTAAAAATTGAAAATTACCATCAATCAATTTATCTCTGTGGAAATATACTCCCTGAAAACTTAGATTTGGATGCAAAATACTTGCTAAGATAGTGACATGGAAATAAAAATAGGGGTTTAGAAGCTCTTCTAAGAATGACGTCGGTTAAAATTGAAAATTACCATCAATCAATTTATCTTGGTGGAAATACGTAAACTTAGATTTGGAAGATAAATACTTGCTAAGATCGTGACATCGAAATATAAATTAGTTTACAAGCTCGTCCAAGAGTGACATCGGTAAAAATGGAAAATAACCATTAAGCAATTTGTCTCGGTGGAAATACTCCCCGAAAACTTAGATTTGGACGAAAAATTCTTGCTAAGATCGTGACATCGAAATAAATAAAAATTGGTTTAGAAGCTCGTCCAAGAGTGACATCGGTAAAAATTGTAAATTACCATCAATCAATTTATCTCTGTGGAAATATACTCCACTAAAACTTAGATTTGGATGAAAAAATACTTGCTAAGATCGTGACATGGAAATAAAAGTCAGGGGTTTAGAAGCTCGTCTAAGCGACATCGGTAAAAATTGAAAATTACCATCAATCAATTTATCTTGGTGGAGATATTCCCCGGAAACTTAGATTTGGACGATAAATACTTGCTAAGATCGTGACATCGAAATAAAAATTGGTTTACAAGCTCGTTCAAGAGTGACATCGGAAAAAATGGAAAATTACCATCAATCAATTTATCTTGGTGGAAATACTCTCGGAAACTTAGATTTGGATGAACTATACTCTCTAAGATCGTGACATCGAAATAAAAATTGGTTTAGCTGAATAAGCCATGTCCAAGAGTGACAATGGTAAAAAACTTGGATATCGAGTCCTGTTGACGAAGCCAATTATAGTCGTTCGTGAATTCATAATGCCAACCAATAAAATAAACTAGTTTCACCTGATAACCTAACATCCCCAAACATCCTTGCCAATATTATCGACTGATCGGTCCGATATGACCAATAATGCGATATTATTGGATATTCATATGTATCGCTGATATTTCATGTTTCGTCCAGATTAAAGGCACAAAATGATAAAATCCTATATTATCGGCCACTAGTTTAAAAAATAAATACTGATCTCGGTATACAAATTTAATTGTAAGAGCTAGCTAGAATTGCTTCTAAGAATATGAATTGAGATTTTAATCAAAAAAATTGCACCAAAAAGCATTTATGATCTTCCAAGGCACTAGCTAGTACTATATTAATCATTTATTATTTTCCTTCTAAGAATATGTGAATTGGGAGTAAAATAGTGCAATATAGTTGACTCAGTTATAGTAAAGAAAAGATACTACTATATCCAAGGCACTAGTAATAAAGGAATTAGCTAGTACAATAATAAATACTCCAGTTTGCAGTGGTATTTTTTGATCTTTGATCATTTCTACTTTAAGAATTTGTGTAGAATATTCTTGTGGGACCCTGTCCTAAATACCAACCCCATCACTAAATACTAGGAGTATATATATGGAACATTCCTATGATTGATTCTTGGATTTTGGGGGTACATTCCTGTGGTAGTTGTACTTTGGGACTTCTATTTTTGTGTGACTGAAAGAGAAGTATTATAACAAGAGAAGTATTTTGTCAATCACCACGCTACTGCTTTTGTCAATCATCATTAAGCTTCAGTTTCTCATATTTCACTTCCACTGATCTACGCAATCACAATGAGTATCTTATTTTTTGTGCGCATGCAAAAGAAGAAGATCTAGGTAGCTATAATGAGTATCTTGTTGCTTTCTTGGGTACATGCAAAAGAAAAGATAGATCTCTTCAGTACTCCTCTTCTTCTGTTTTGCCAAATAATATAGAGAAAATTATTTTTTATTTCTAAAATGTCTGTCACATTGGGTTGGCTTGACCCAAATTTGGCATTGGTGCCAAGATCCCTTGTGGTCCAGTCTTTCCTTAAATTATTGCTATATTTCTTCCATTTTGGTTGTGTCTAAATTAAAATTAAAATCTGATAACTATCATAAGGGCTTATGTTTATATAAGGTATATTACGGAAAACTGAATTGTGTTGACTCAACGAGTTAATTAAAATTGATTGATTAACAAACAAATATCAAGCACGGAATTTGAACACAATGAGCATATATTAAAGAACCAATATTTTTATATTATTCATTCTAAAACTAAACGAAGCGAAATAATACCAACATCCTCAATATTTAAAAAAAAAAAATTAATCAAAATAAATAATTTCTAAAAACAAAAACCACATTATTCAAAAGTTTCTTTGATAATCTGCTCAACTAAAACCATCGCATCTGGTACTCGTGTTGCAGCGTTAGCAGGCTGTGCTGGAACTTCAAGTACCTTTTCTTCTAGAGGTGTCTCCCTGGGTATTTCTGGTGTGCCAGACCAACAGGCTCATTCGAAGGAATGGGAGCATGGACACCATCCATTTCAACAGAAGTAGAAGCAGGAAGAGTAAGATTGTCAACATGAGCTTGAACTTCAGCTAACAGGGGCATGCCAGGAACCTTACACATGCCATCAATAGTTATGGTGATCCTTAGCTTTCTTGGTGCAGCCATTACTATCTTTGGAATTGTTTTAATCCTCTCGGTATTGTTCTTATTGGAACTCATTTTCTTCGTGCTAATATATCAATCTATCTTTTATGTTGGTGTGGTTTGTACGACCTCTTTAATAATATATATATATATATATATATATATATATATATATATATATATGTATTAGAAAAACCCTAATTTTTTTAAGGTTAGGAGCATTATCTCCAATTACCTAATTTAGTTTTATTCCGCATATCACTCTCAAGTAAACAAAATATAACAATTTTCATATCGATAAATATATGCTCATATACGCGTACAACACCACATTGATTTTAGTATATATATGATTTATCTAAATACCGGAAAATAGCACGAAAAAATTGCGTAAACACAACCATGTTGATTGAGTACATGGAGTATATGCTTTATCTTACAGTAGATCATAATCATGTACTCTTCGCTAATGTGCATGCCTTGGATACACTCTTGCCAAATCTGTAGGAATATCTCTCTCTCTCCATGATTCGCCATGCCTAATCTTCTCCGAACAAATTTCTATTTTTGGTGTAATTCCCTCGGTAATTCATACCTACTCAAAGCCATGCGCAACAATTCTCTCCAGCCAAGCGCTATAACCATGCCCAAATTCTCTTTTGGCTTTCGTATATTGGTCAACACCATAAATTACAACTATGATTGGCAATAGCGATATATATTGGGATCATTTTTTTCCTTCAAAAGATTAATATACTATGGTCATAACCCTAATTTCTTGTCTTCAAAAGATTAATATACTATGGTCATAACCCTAATTTTTAAATTTGCAATGGACACATAAATAGAATATTGATAAACTGTAATAAATCTCACACAAACACGTGAAAATATCCGTTTCTTGTTTGGATCATGAATTTTTAAAGAAGGCATGTTGATTAAGGATGCGACCATTGGCCAAATGGTGTAATGGTTCGCACCCCTTCGTATTACGGGGTACATTAACTGAATAGATTTTGAAACACCAAAAGACGTGAACATTCCAACAGGTGTGTTGTGTGGGGACACATATTGCATCCATTGGATGTCTATATAAACTTTACTCGTATCTGCTAGTAGCATTCACCAAAAACGAAATCCTAAATGCTTCTACATTAAAAAAAATAAAATATTTCACCAGTAATAGTAATAGAAATGTTGTCGGATTTAACTCCCGAGATACTACACCTCCTCCCAAGTACAGAAAGTATTTTGGCAAGCAAATGTGTATGCAAAGAGTGGAATTCTGTCCTTGCAGACAAAAGAATTGGACTCCTTTTCGGTTTCACTAAAAAAGTGAGAGAAGAAAAAGTTACGCAACTCTTCTACAGAGAACAAATTGAGGAGGAAGATTACTACACGATGATGGGAGATTTCTATCATATGTTATTTGGAAACAATGGTACCTGGAATATCGAATTCTATAATGAAAACATGTCACACCCAATCGTTGGATCTTGTAATGGTCTGGTATCTTTTTATGTTTCATACCACGGCATACAAGATCCTATTTATATTATGAATCCAACAACGGGTGAGCACCTCCATCTTCCAAAAATATGCGATCCAACACCAACGCCAAAAATTAGTTGGGATCCACGATACGTCGTAGGGGGTTTCGGCTATTGTGAACATACCGGTGAATACAAAGTAGTTCGAATTCAAGTGGACGATAAAGTAGATGTACACACTCTAGGCGACAACAGGGGATGGAGGAACATCGGAGATTTTCCTTTTACTTTTTGGGATTCAGGTGTGTACGCACATGGTTGTATTTTTTGGATAAATCATTATTTTTATGACAATATTCAGATAATATCTGTCAATTTGGACAATGAGACATTCCAGTCACATTCGCCACCCCCGCATCATATTTATGAGAATGGTGGTTTCAGTACTCCAAGACTTGGAATGGTCTTGTCTGGAGTTTGCCTTTTATTTTACAACATTCACGATATTTATGATCTCCGGATTGATTTTTGGGCACCCATTTCCGAAAATGATGTTCATGCACGGGCACCCGGTGTAGAATGGAATTGGGAACTTAAGAGGAGCATTATCTTGGAAGAGCCTTCGAATCTATGGTGGCTGCCTTATAAGCTGATAGCCTTGGGAAATAACAACGACATCCTATTGCAAAACAACCACCGTTTAGCGCGTTATAATGAAATCACCATAACTTTGACAGAAATTGCGGAGACAAGGTGGGTAGAGGTTAGAGTTATTCCTCACATGAGGAGCGCCGTCTCGTTGAGGAATTTTGGAGGACAATCGGAAACATGTACTGACGATGTCCATGCCACAAACATATTCCGTGTGTAGTGTTTTTGTTTTTGTTTTGATTAGAGTACTGTAGTTTGGTGTTCAATATATATATATATTTTTAATAGTACTATTTCTCATCTTTGATTTTTTTTTTCCGTATCTTGTCTGGACTAAAAGTTGTCTTTGAAATTTGAAGAATCGGACTTGGTCTTATTTTGGGTAATAATGGTTGGTATTTTATTTAATGGAGTTAATGCTTTTAAACATATTCCCGACGAATTTAGAGGGGGACTTTCTTTTATGGTGGTCAATTTGGTATAGAGGGAGGCATTTCTGTATTCCAGTTGTATTTATGGTTATAAATTTTGCGAATCTATAGGGAGACTTTTATGTGTTCATAAAAGTAAATCCGAGAGGGAAAAAGAAAAATGTAAAAAGAAGTAAGAATTTGAGATGCAAAAGGTATAAGTGATTGATAGACAAATCAATGATGATATTCTTGAAAATGCACACGAATGAAAAATATTTTGTAACTGATGGGGATTTGAGAAGTCGAAAAAAAAAAGTTGATTACATGACTAATCGGGATTCTTTTTGTAGACGAATTATAGATTTGAAACTGGTGTTTGACACCAAAACACAAAACCAGAACATAAATGGGAAAAACAAATTAGAGACATATGTAACACATCATTTTAATTTCCAGAATTGTGTTATTACGTCTTTTTTATTAATAAATAACTAAGAAATATAAGAAATACTGATCAATAAGAAACCTATTTTGTCAATCTAGTCTCTTTTCGAATCATGAACTATAAATGCCACGTCCTAGTCGTTAATATCACGAAACATATCACGAAACAATTGTTCTTGAAGCCGATCATTTCGTCCTTGAAGTATATTCACCTGTTGTTGGAGATCAAAAAAATCACGATCAAAGGGATAACAACATCTACTTTCCCCAGGCACCAATTCCACACAATGCTCATCGACAGAAAATGCATTAATCTCATGCAAACGCCAATAATCTGCATGCTTCCTCATGCAGATTATGAACACGCCGAGTCTAGGATGAAGAACTCGTACATCGTAATCTGAGATATTAAAATCGTCTTCTATGGTTCTTCTTAATGAATTGTATTCAACAGTTTTAGGACCATAACAATAAATTGGTAGCAATAGGATGTGCAGTTCATTCTGATCGAAAAGGAAGAGCGATTCACAGGAGAAGAAAAACTCATTGTGTTGACAATTAGATATGGTGGTCGAATTTTTATTTATTTATTAAGTTCTATGTGTTCAGAAACTACATCCGATTAAAAAGGAAATTAGATAAAGATCAAATATTCATTCCATATATATATATCTCATTATCTATTTTCTGTCATATTTATAGTGATACGGAAACTGAAATATTTGATGTACTTGTAAGGAGGTAAGGAATACCAAACACCTAATTCGCCTAACCTAAAAATGTAGGGGCTAAAAGAGAGATACATAAATTAAGGTACCATTGTAAATACACTTTTGTATTTTAGGGATAGTTCATGTTTTCTATTATCAACCAATGCCGTTGTAAATATTAAGATGTTGTTGTGATGGGTATTCTAATTCCAGGAGGTAAGCATTACTGAATTGGTGCATAAGTAGCTGTAATGAGAATCGCCGCTAGTTTCTGCAATTCAAACAAAAGCTAGGAAGACCCCTTCCCCTTGATGGATTCTAGTCTTATAGAGTCCATGTAATTTCAGCAATCCTTTGTGATTTCGATACAATGTCAAATTTGTGTAATAAAATTAGGTGTGTATATGCAATGTATTATTTATTTAGTAATGAGATGCTATTATTCGTGATTTTTTTCAAAGTAGCCATTTGTTTTCAACACAATACTTGTGCTTTCTATATATCAAGTTCTTTAATCATAGACTGAGTTTGACAATGCAACCAACAACGCCAACACTATTCAATCATACACAAGAAAATGGTCATTAAACAAGAAAATTAATCCATTCGACATTCATTAAGCAAGTCCAACACCATTCAGTCATTAACATTAGAAAAAACATGAAAATTAATCCTAAATCCGAAACATAGATTCCAAAAAACAAAACAAGATTCAGTCGTCCACAGTCCACAATTTCCCATTAGACCACTCTTAATTCCAATTTTTATCTGTACTTTGATGATACCTATTTCTTCAAAATAGTAACTTGTGTAACCATTTGCAAAAATTTTATCATCATTTCCATTAAAGCAACTTAACCCAAAAAATCCACCAGCTATAAGAAAATTGGAATTGGTAGAGTCTTACATGTTGCCGGCCATCACTCGGAGTCATAATCCGACCTTTCCCTATCTGATCCCATATCAGTTTCAGAATCAGTCACTATTTTGAGTATGACCTCATTTTCATGTGCTGTTCATGATAGGTACGCCTGATACTCATCCTCTATACTGATTTCATTCACAACCTCAGGGTGGTGTGTATAATCCTTATATCTTCCTGCATAAACTGATGCTCTTCTAGCCCTAATCCTTCTCATTAACAACACACCTTCTCGCATTTCCTTTTTCTGCAACAACTGCAAAAATTCTTCTGGGTATTCTTCATCTTTTACTTTCTCTATGCTTCTCTTCTCTGTCTCTTCATTTTCTGCCTTATATACTGAGTTTGCATGATGAAACTCATTCCACAACAGATCCATATCATCATCTTGGTTATTGTTCTGCAAACCTACTTCTTCCTCTTCTCTCACATTCCTTGCCTCTTCTTTCTTATTCTTTTTATTCAATCTTATTGCTTTCGATATATAGTACTTAGCTTTCTCTAGTTGCTCCAAATCCATTTCACATACTACTAATTTGAACCTCATCATCACTTCCTTTATCTTCAAGCACTCCTCCTTATCAACTTATTCCTCTATCATTGGGGTCTTGCCTTTTGATGGTTTGGAACCACTCCCTTTTTATGGGTTATTTGGAGCCATTGTTATCTCTGAAACTTTTCTTCTTCTTCTCTTCTCTTGGCTTTATTTTCTCTCTGGAAAATGAATATATTCCCTAATTCCTCTTTCATATTTATTTTTATTTTTTTATTTTTTCTTCTGAAACCTATTCCCAAGAGATGCATGCAGCGGTTGAATTCAAAGAAATAATAACACCCTACTAAAATGTCATGTCCTTTCAGACCTACTTCATGACGTAATGGTTATCCTTTAGATTTTGTTTCCTTTTAAATAAAAATCCAGTTGTAGAATTAAGCTATAACCGCTTATAATATAAAACGTGCAAATATGCGCTACTTGCCTGCTCATTAAGGACGTGACCATTCAAATAATGCCTGCTCATCAAGGACGTGACCATTCGCCAACAGGTGTATTGGATGTCTATATAAGCTTTACTCGTATCTGCTTGTAGCATTCTACAATAAGAAAATCCTGAATGCTTGTAATTTATTTATTTTTGATAATCTTTCATAAGTATAATAGTGATGGATATGTTGTCGGAATTAACTATCGAGATACTACAACACCTCCATACTGCAGAAAGCGTTTTAGCAAGCAAATGTGTTTGCAAAGAGTGGAATACTGTTCTTGAGAGTAAAAGAATTGGACTCCTTTTTGGTGTCACACCAAGAATGGCGAAAGGTAAAGTTACTCAACTCTTTTATAGATAGGAAGATTTCATCCCGATCGCAACAGCCAACAATCACGACGCCCCGAATAATGGAACCTATGATGATTGGACTAAGTTGCACCCAATAGTTGGATCTTGCAATGGTCTGGTATGTTTTTATGTTTCACACCGCGGCATACAAGATCTTGTATATATTATGAATCCAGAAAATGGTGAGCACCTCCATCTGCCACAACTATGCATCCCAATCGCACCAGATCAAGTACTTTCGTGGTATCCACGATACAACGTAATTGGGGGTTTCGGCTACTGTCAACGTACCAATGAGTACAAGGCAGTTCGAATTCACATGGATGGTAAAGTTCAAATACACACTCTAGGAGACAAGAGGGGATGGAGGAACATGGGAGAGATTCCTTATACTTTTCGGAGTTTAGGTGTGTACGCACATGGTTGTATTTTTTGGAAGGATTGTTGTCAGCAGGATATTGGCATAATATCTTTCAATTTGGACACTGAGACATTCCATCAACATTCTCCACCCCCACATCATATTCCTGGGAGTGAATTTCCATCACTTTGGATGGTCATGTTCGGAGTTCGTCTTTTATTTTTTTACATCCATGAGGGGGTTGGTCAGCCCCGCATAGATTTCTGGGCTCCCATTTCCGAAGAAAATATTCATACATGGGCACCTGGTGGGGAATGGAATTGGAATCATGAGATGAGCATTTTCTTGGAAGGGGATGGGGATGAATGGCCGACTTATGAACCGATAGCCTTTGGAAATAACAAGGACCTACTATTGTGGCATAATAGGCGTTTATTGCGTTACAATACACTCACCATAACTTGGACGGAAATTTGGAGGACACTACCGTGGGAAACATGGGCAATTATTCCTCACATGAGAGCGCTGTCTCGTTGAAGAATTTTGGTGGACAATCGGAAACGTGTATTCATGATGTCCATACCACTAACACATTCCTTGGGTTATTTATGTAGCTTTTTTTCTTGTAGTTGTGTTTTTTTTTTGGTATTTGGATTTTTTTTCTATGTTGAAATGTACAATTTATTCCTTGGGTTATCTGTGTAGCTTTTTTTTTCCTTGTAGTTGTTTTTTTTTTTTTTTTTTTTTTTTTTTTTGATGTTTGGATTATTTTCTATGTTGAAATGTACAATTTAGTTTAGGTCATTGTTTAACTAGCCAACCTTTGGTTGTTTTTTTTTCTGCGTTACACCTATGGTCCAGCCGTCCGGGCCACCCCAACCGCCCTAGGTAATTAGTCGAAAAGTAGAAAAATTATTTGGGTATTTCCTAAGAGATCAGTATTTATTTTAGTTTGTTATGTTCGGAATGTATATTAGATTAAAAAGGAAATTAGATAAACATGAAAATATTCATTCCATATCTCATTATATTGCTACAATATCTCATTTTTTGGTAATATTGAAATTGAAATATTCGGTGTAAATACCAAAGATTAGTGATTTAAGATAATGATGGAAAACCTAAAAAATTAGCCAACGGGTGTATTGGATGTCTATATATATAAGCTTTACTCGTATCTGCTTGTAGCATTCTACAATAAGAAAATCCTAAAAGCTTGTAAAAATATTTTTTTGATAATCTTTCATCAGTATAATAGTGATGGATATGTTGCCGGAATTAACTACTGAGATACTTCAGCGCATCCAAACTGCAGAAAGCGTTTTAGCAATCAAATGTGTATGCAAAGAATGGAATACTATCCTTGGGGACAAAAGAATTGGATTCCTTTTTGGTGTCACACCAAGAATGCGGAAAGATAAAGTTACCCAACTCTTTTATAGAGAGGAAGATTTCAGCCGGATCATAACAGCCAACAATCACGACGCCCCGAATGATGGAACCCATGATGATTTGACTATGTTGCACCCAATAGTTGGATCTTGCAATGGTCTGGTATGTTTTTATGTTTCACACCACGGCATACAAGATCCTGTATATATTATGAATCCAGAAACTGGTGAGCACCTCCATCTGCCACAACTATGCATCCCAATTGCACCGGATCCAGTACTTTCGTGGTATCAATGATACAACATAATTGGGGGTTTCAGCTACTGTCAACGTACCAATGAGTACAAGGTAGTTCGAATTCACATGGATGGTAAGTTCAAATACACACTCTAGGATACAAGAGGGGATGGAGGAACATAGCAGGGGAGATTCCTTATACTTTTCGGAGTTCAGGTGTGTACGCACATGGTTGTATTTTTTGGAAGGATTGTTGTCAGCAGGATATTGGCATAATATCTTTCAATTTGGACACTGAGACGTTCCATCAACATTCGCCACCCCCGCATCATATTCCTGGGAGTGAATTTTTGATAAATACTTACCCATCACTTGGGACGGTCATGTTCGGAGTTCGCATTTTATTTTACTACATCCATGAGGGGATTGATCGGCCCCGGATATATTTCTGGGCTCCCATTTCCGAAGAAAATATTCATACAAGGGCACTTGGCGGGGAATGGTATTGGAATTATAAGATAAACATTTTCATTGAATAGGATGAATGGCCGACTTATAACCCGGTAGCCTTTGTAAATAACAAGGACCTCTTATTTTGGCAGAATAGGCGTTTATTGCGTTACAATACACTCACCAGAACTTGGACGGAAATTTGGGGGACACTACCGTGGGAAACAAGGGTTGCAATTATTCCTCACATGAGGAGCGTTGTCTCGTTGAAGAATTTTTTTGGACAATCGGAAATGTGTACTCATGATGTCCATGCCACTAACACATTCCTTGGCTTATCTATGTAGCTTTTTTTCTTGTAGTTGTGTTTTTTTTTTTTTTTTTTTGGATTTGGATTTTTTTCTATGCTGAAATGTACAATTTATTCCTTGGGTTATCTATGTTGCTTTTTTCTTTTCTTGTAGTTTTTTTTTTTTTTTTTTTGGTGTTTGGATTTTTTTTCTATGTTGAAATGTTCAATTTCGTGTATCAACATGATAGTGTTGCCTCTAAATATTGGGTCATTGTTTAACTATCTAACCTTTGGTTTTTTCTTTTTTTTTGTGTTACACCTATGGTCCAGCCGGCCGGGCCACCCCAACCGACCTAGGTAATTATGTTGAAAAGTAGAAAAATTATTTGGGTATTTCTTAAGAGATCGTGTATTAAATTAAAAAGGAAATTAGATAAATATGAAAATATTCATTCCATATCTCATGAGATCATGATTTATTTTAGTTTGTTATGTTCATAATGTATATTAGATTAAAAAGGAAATTAGATAAACATGAAAATATTCATTCCATATCTCATTATATTGCTTCAATATTCGGTGTAAATACCAAAGAATAGGTGATTTAAGATAATGATGGAAAACCTAAAAAAAATTAGGATTTTCCTTAGAAATATATATAAATTACACCAAGCATAGAAAAAAAATTAACATAGAGTATTAAGAGGAAAATGAGTTCTGCTAAGAGGGACTGTAGAGATAAAACTGACGAGAGGATCAAAAAATGTCCTCGACTGATGGCCGGTCCTCGTAAATTGAGGATTATCATTATTGTGGACGGAGTAACTACTGTTCCTGGTGTTCCTCTCGACGCTGTAATTAGTTCTGTTGTCAGTAGTGTTGATAATGATAATGATAATGTTCCTATTTATGCTGATGTTATTCCTGGTGTTCCTCTGGACGCTGTAATCAGTAGTGGTTAGAATGCTGATGTTCCTGCTTATGCTTATGTTCCTACTGTGAATGCTGATGTTCCTGCTTCTATTATTGAAATTATTAATGAAGATCCCGATGTTCCGGATATGCCAGAGGATCCAAAAGTTAACAAGCATGATCTTAACAAGCATGTGGAGCCTGATGAAGCAGAAAATGGCAAATCTGAGGATGACAAGGTTCCCAGGCCTGCTGGTTGGAGTGATCACGTTCACCTCAGCATTGCGAGAAGAATTGTTTGAAGATGGGGGATGGTCATTTAATTATTTTATTTTTTTGTTGATGAAAGGGTTTGATTTATCGATTTCTTTTTGTGGACGCTTTGAAAGTTGTTTTCATTTCTTGTTTCGTTTGCTAATTTTGTCATTTAGAAGAAGGTGATGTTTATGAATTCTTTTATTATTTAGGTATTGGAATCATGAAATAAATCAGATAATTATTTACAAGTTCACATACTTTACAGAATGAAATATACTCTTGCAAATTTATTTATTTATGAGGTGTGCATTCTTTTGGAAAAATAAATATAATTAGCTGAAAGAACGGAGGAAATGTAGAAAAATACAGTTGTTCCCCCCTGTAAACAATAAGAATAAATTTATCACTTTAGGTCTGATCTTATTATCTCCTTGCCAATACTTTTAACAAAAATACGAGTTTGAACAAGTAAAGTGCTATTGAAAGTAAAGTACTGCTATACAACGATGTTAATGACAATGATCTCTGTTTGGATTTGGATGAGAATGAGGAACCATACTAATCTGACAAAGAACCAGACTCATCTATGCAGTAGACAACCCAGCTTAAAATTATTAAGGAAAATATTATTCGAAACAGGAAAGTAATTTTTTTCTATAGCCTCTTCTCGAGTTGGTTAGATATAGGAACTAAATTTCAAAAAATTTGGGAAACAATTTTATCATAACTGTCTACGATATATTCTCTCATAAAATAAGGAAACTAACCAAATTGGTTACACATCAAAAATTTGGAAATAAAAAAAGAAAAACACCAAAAACCTTTTGTTTGGCGGGTGATGAAAATGAATTTTACTGGGCGGGATAATTTCAAAAGGAAAATCAATTCCCCCCTGATGGTTTGGTTAAATTCCAAAAAAGAAAGAAAAAAAGATGAGTTCGATCTACTTTTTCAGTTTTTATTACTCGATTCATTCTCTCTATGAAATCATAATTCTATTAGTATCTCTAATCTTTACAAGGAACCTACCTCTTCAGACTCGATCGTTGTTGTTGGTATTATTTCTACAACCCATTATCAAATGAATATTAAATTGATGTTAGATTTTTTGTTTGATCTCATGGAATCAGATGTTAGATCTTATAGGTTTACTAGTTAAAGCATGATTAGGGTTTTTATTCTATTACTTCTTATAGGTTTACTAGTTAAAGCATGATTAGGGTTTTTATTCTATTACTTCTTATAGGTTTACTAGTTAAAGCATGATTAGGGTTTTTATTCTATTACTATCTCTAATCTTTACAAGGAATCTACCTCTTTAAACTCGATCTTTGTTGCTGGTAATATTTCTACAACCCATTATCGAATGAATATTAAATTTATGTTAGATTTTTTGTTTGTTCTCATGGAATCAGATGTTAGATCTTATAGGTTACTAGTTAAAGCATCATTAGGGTTTTTATTCGGCTGTATAAAAGAACAAGTAAATGACAATCATGGGTTGTACGATGAAATGTGATTTCATTTTGTTACAACAATAATGTTTTAGGCTTAAGTTACATGCATCAACTATTTTAAGATTTAGGTAAGGATCTTTCTTTCATGTTACTTAGTTAGGTTTTACTAGTTACTTAGGTTTTACAAAATAAATAAAAAAAACTTACTAATGCTAATTGTTTTCTAGGGTTTTTGTTATTGTTTGGGTTGGATTTTGATTGAGAGTTAATAACTCTACTTTGATCGACGATGTTGTGTCAATCATATATATATACAAGGCTTCTCAAGATTTAATCATTTGAGTTTCTGTTATTTGGAAAGCCTGTAACGTCTGCATTTTAAGTTGCCACTTTTAATAATACCATTTTGCTGGTTGGCCAATTTGACTATCATCTTCAAGATAAAAATGGATAATCATTATGTGGTGCTTTAGTGCTCTTGGATTTTATAAAAAAAAGTTATATCAGACCGTTTAACTGGTACCTTTCGCTTTGTGGATAACACAATAATCATGAGGAGATTTTGTGTGCTGCAATGATGTTTTAGCCTCAAGTTACATGCATCAATGAGTTCATGTTTGTTTTCTTTTCATATATAGTAAATAGGCGTAACACATGTTGCCTATCCTGTTAGGTTTAGCTAATATTTTCCAAAATAAGCTCAAATTCCTAACTGAGATGCATGTACCTACATAGATTTTTTCATGGGAGAAGATGATGATTACAACGTGTCCCCAGAGGATAACCAATGGAGGGAACCAGATGATGAGGTGGATTCTGATGAAGACACAATAGGGTTAGATGAGATTCATAATGACATTGTACAATCAGATGACGATGATGGTGAAAATTTTATAACCACTGATAGATATGAAAAATTAACAGGTAATGTTCGAAATCTTGTACTTACTTGTTTTTACTTAAACATCACATGGTTTCATATGTTTCCTCTGTCATTTCCAGAGTCAGACGATTCTGAAAATGATCTCGAAGTGGTAGAAGAAATATAATTGGAAAAAGCTCCAGAAGCAGAAAAGAAGCCACAACAAGAAGACTCTACAGAAGAGATCAAAAAAGAGAGGGGAATGAAAATAATGTTGAAGCTGCATAAACACTTCTCAGAATCTAATGCCAAAAAACGGGATATGAATTTTGACAAAATGTTCCGACCTATTGGTGACAATAGAATTGAATTCAGTAGTTACCTAGGCTATTTGGCCCATGATATGGTTGGCTTAAAACATTTATGTTGGAAGGAAGTCCCTTCAACAACAAAATAAAATATGTGGGAGTCAATTCTGGTATGCATATGCGGTTATCAATTCATCGTTTTTGTTGTCTAACTGTGAGTCTGTGATTAAAATACATTAGATGTTATTGCATCTTCGTTTTGAGGTTCCCCATTGGATGAAGAGAGTGGCCATGAAGCGTCTACCTGTTCAACTACGGGACTTCAAAAGGAAATTGTACAACAATCATGTAAAACCCTTTGAGGAAAGACCGGACAAACTAAGAACTGTCCCCAAAAAGTACAGAACGGTAGTAGACCAAGAAAGTTGGGACAAGTTCCTTGATCATGTAATGAAGTCGCCCAAATTTAAGGTATGGAATACACATTGCTTTTTCTAATTTTTGTTTCGTTCTTATTGTCTATCCTAGCATATTAATGAAATTATTTTTATTTCCTCTGCAAGGAAAATTCGGAGAAGGGAAAAGAGGCAATATCACAATCCAAGTTCCCACATCGGATGGGACGAGGAGGATACATGGGATTAAAAGAAAAATTAGTAAGTATGTTGTCTTATTTATTATACACTGCACAATAAAACCAACCATATCAGATACTTCTGTTTTGTATGTCGTGTTGCGTGTCTCATATACGCAGAAACTTATAACAGTATAGGGATGTGTCCTCTTACACCAATCTGTAATTTTGTCACATTAGATGCTTTGATATTGGTTTTCTGTTTTACATAGTTAATATCTGTGCGGATGTAAATCCATACTTGTTTCTGGTAACTACTAGGTCCAAAGGGGAGATGTTGCCGAAGAAGATCTTGAAGACCGGTGCTTCATGTGGGAAAAAGCACGCGAAGACAAACACGGAATTGTACCAGACGATTTTGTCAGGGAGAAGACATCTGAAATTGTGAGAAAACAGAAACTTCCCAGTCCTCATGTTTTTTACCAAAGTAAGTGCAAAGTAAGTGCGTAAGGTTTAAATCAGAATTTAACACATTATTCAAACAGGAAGAGACGCGAAAGATGATTCGAGAGGGAACTCGAATGGTTGGTCATAACGAGGATGCCCTAACAATTGCGATCAGCTCGGATAAGGGTGGACGTGTCAAGGGGGCTGGCTTTGGAGTGACGACAACCCTTTACTTTCAAAATGGAAGAAAACCAAGGCAATCCTCGAAAGAGAATGATGAACTGCGTGAAGAGCTGAAAGCTAAGGAGAAAGAATTAGAGTCTACTAAAATTGCGTATCAGAGATTAACAGATAACTTGATATCTCGGGAATGGACATTGCGAACATTTTGGGCAACAACATCAACAAGTCTGGAGGAGAAGTAAGTGAACTGAGTTTTGATTAGATTGTGTAACTTTTAAAAAAATTGGCAGACAGTATCTAATTTTTTTTAACAATGTGTTTAACTACAATCGCAGGATGCAGGACCTAGCAACGCCTCTAATCGATCTAAGAATAAGATAGGTCCAGAATCTGTTAAGAAACTTCCAAAAAAACATGGGAAATTCGTTCTGCAGAAGACATATGAAAGCATGAAAGGGTCCGCGAAGCGGGACTCTCCTTGTACTAAAACGCCGACCATTTTTACTGAATCTCCGACGTCTTTAGTATCAAAAAATAAGTCTTCGTCTCCTCCATCCACGGGGGAATCTCAGAATGTGCCATCTGTAAAAGAAATGATTGATGTATGGTTTTCCAACACATTTAAATTTTTAATCTTCCATTTACTATCTCTCATGCGCCATGTGTTTCTGCAGGTCATAGGATGCAAACTTTGGTCTGGAGAAAAGGACAACATTGTTGCCATTGGTAGAGCTTACTCTACAAAGATGGAATTCTTTAAATTGAACTCAGGAATGGTTGGTTGAATTACATGCTACATCGTCCGGGTTAGTGAAGTACTAAATGAAACCATCAAATTACCCTTTGGCAAATCTGGGATAAAAACTTTAAAAGATGTTGGTGATGCTGAAATTTGTTGCCCAATGCTGAAATTTGTTGCCCATTAAATCAAACCATCTTAGATCAAAAGGTTGGTTGCCTGGCTTGTTTGCTTTATTAACTCATTGGATATGTTTTTACACAAATCAGTTATATATATATATATATATCTTGTTTGATATTAGAGACGAATGTGCTATCAGCTATATGAATCACGGACGTTAGTGTATATTTTAGAGAACCTTATAGACCGAGATATGTGGTTAGCTATTTGATTATGAGTTAGTTGCGCATTGTGCTTAAATGGTTTCACTGCAAAAAGAAGGTACAACTTTCATTTCAATTTTCTGATGCAGGTAAGTCAACCAAAACATTCTGAGGCTGTGAAATCACCGGCTCTACTCAACGGAAGCCAATCTCGTATTGCAATATCTGAAAAAGTTCTGAAGGTATGTGTTTTAAACCAGTTACATGATCTTAGGACCATATGAGTCTCAAATATGCTATCAACTACTATATGAATCACGAATGCTAGGGTGTATTTTGGAGAACCTTGTATATTTGTTACCAATTCAATTCATCTGTGTCTTCGCATTCACAGCGGAATTTGGCATATTTGTTTCCCGGATATGGAATATTACTCTATTGCTGCAGGTAAGTCAACAAAATTCAGGGAAACATACTCTGGATGTGACATCAAAAGCTCCACCTAGTTGGAGCCAATCTGAGATCACGATAACTAAAGCAGTTTCTCCGGTATCTGTTTTATTTTTACATGCATTTTAAATCTCAATTTGTTTTGAAGTTTTCGCTTGAAGATGTTCATATGCCATATATTTCTGCAGGGTAGAAGGTGCTACCTTTTTGACGAGTTGTCTAAGGAAAACTTCCTTGCTAGAGGAGGAGCTTTTCTGTTAACAGGAAAACAACAATTACATGGAAATGATGGGGTGGAGGTTGATTGCCAAAAAATCCTGATTGAGGAAGTAATAAAACCGAATTTCTGTCTACCCGTACGATTTGCTGGTATGGAAACATTAGGACAAACTCTTGGAAAAGCGATTCCTTGGCCAAAGTATGGTGTTCAGTTTACCGAGCCTGCTAAGAAGGTTAGTTGCTTGGCTTGTTTGATTTGTAAGTCGAATATACATAAACCAGTCTATCTAGTTCGTATTAATTACGAAGGATATATGAGACACAAAGATGATATCAATTATATTAATCACTGATCCAAGTGTAAATTAGAGAACTTAGAAAAATAGAAATATGTGTAACTTTCAAAAGTAACTAACTCTTCTAATCTTATGCAGAACCCTACCAGTAATTCCCAACCAACTACTTCTCTACGGAAGTCTCCTGCACGTAGCAACCCTTCTGATGGATCTAAGAAGCAGTCTCCTAATCTTATGCAGAACTCTACCAGTAATTCCCAACCAAATCCTTCAATATCTCCAGAGAAGTCATGCACATCTATGATAGAACCTCTGGCTAAGACATCTAATGGAGTATGTTTTTTTTTTGATCTTTTTTTTCTTCGTAAATCTATATTGCTAATTCTAGCATCTTCTTTTTATATGATGTTCATATGCCGCATATTTCCGCAGAAAGCAAAATACGACTTTTGGAATGGATCTAGGGGAAACGTCGTTGCTAGAGGCAGTATTTTACCTACGGTGCCTAACCATAAAATACATGGAGAAGATCTTCTTAAACATTGTTATGTTGTCAATATTCAGGAGGTTATAGTTCCATCGTTCGTGTTAACCGAACCAAGTGGTGACTTTAAATTATTAGGGGAAGCTGAAGATAGTTTTGTGGCATGGCCGAAAGATAACTGTACCATCTCTGATGATAAGGTTAGTTTCTTAGCTCTTTTGCTTTGTTAATCAAGTATATATATTTTTTTACATAAATCATGTATTCAGTTTGATTAAAGAATAAGTACGAGACATAAATATATTACCACCTAAATGGAATATGAATGCCAGTGTAAATTAGAAAATTGATCTACTGAATAAAGATATTTAGTTACGGATTTTATTATGGGCGTTAGTTGTGAAAAATGGTGCGGCCTTCAGTGAAGTTATCTTTATTACATTGTTGGAAAAATGACTTTTGTCTGTCTCTTGTTGAGAATTCACATGACAGACGAATTCGCCTTGGATTTAGAATATATATATATATATATATATATATATATATATATATATATATAATACATTTAATCTCTTGCTGCAGGAAACTCCACAGCATGGAAAACCTCATAAGCAACCAGAACCAGTGTTAGATTCTGAGAAGAAATTGAACAGTGGTCTAAGAACACCTAGCAGCCTAGCAGATGATAAACGGAATGAGGAGCACCTAGCAGTCAATCAACTTCCGGGAGTCATGCATCCTCTGAAATGCTTACTGAGAAGACTAAAAAGGTGCGGAGAAGGTTATATATACAAAGTGTAGATCAGGCATACCAACACAGGAAAACAAGGTTTGGCGCGTCGAGAATGTCATAACCTGATCCATTGGATGCAGAGACACCACCATCAAAAAAGTTGAAGAAAAACTGATGATTTTTGGATAAATGCTCTTTAATATTTTCTTTTGCAAACTGTTAGACCAAAGCTCATTATTTTTTACTGTGTAATTAATAATAATATAAATTTTTGGCATATATGAATTTCAGATTTAACCACAAGTTTCTAAAATATAAGATGCGTCATATATGATCGGCTTAGAGGCGTCACACGCGTAAGACACACGATTCGAGATTAATTGGCGTGGCTAAACATAACATATAACCACGTTAAACAAATATAAATTGACGTGGCTAAACATCACATATATCCACGCTATATGGCGTGTCTATAGGATATCCAATGAACGGGTCACAACGTTACATGTGGACGGTGAAGGATGCATCTAATTTAACGGTCAATATTGAATCATCTTAAAAAAGATTCAACGGTTCCTAATACAGCCATATGGATGAAGGTAATTGTAATTTGGCGTGGCTAAACATCACATATAGCCACGCTATATGGCGTGTCTATAGGATATCCAATGAATGGCTCACAATGTTACATATGGACGGTGTAGGATGCATCTAATTTGACGGTCAATATTGCATCATCTTAAAAGAGATTCAACGGTTCCTAATACAGCCACGTGGATGAAGGTAATTGTGAATTGGCGTGGCTAAATATCATATATAGCCACGCTATATGGCGTGTCTATAAGATATCCAATGAACGGCTCACAACATTACATGTGGAAGGTGTAGGATGCATCTAATTTGACGGTCAATATTGCATCATCTTAAAAGAGATTCAACGGTTCCTAATACAGCCACGTGGATGAAGGTAATTGTAAATTGGCGTGGCTAAACATCACATATATCCACGCTATATGGCGTGTCTATAGGATATCCAATGAACGGCTCACAACGTTACATGTGGACGGTGTAGGATGCATCTAATTTGACGGTCAATATTTCATCATCTTAAAAGAGATTCAACGGTTCCTAATACATCCACGTGGGTGAAGGTAATTGTAAATTGGCGTGGCTAAACATCACATATAGTCACGTTATATGGCGTGTCTATAGGTTATCCAATGAACGTCTCATAACGTTACATGTGGACGATGTAGGATGAATGTAATTTGACGGTCAATATTGCATCATCTTAAAAAACAATCAACGGTTCCTAATACAGCCACGTGGATGAAGGTAATTTAAATTGGCGTGGCTAAAACATAACATATAGCCACGTTAAACCTATATGGCATGTCTATCGGATAACCAATGGTTACGCCAAAAAACAAAGTGCGTGTCTATATTGAACCAAATAGCCACGCCAAAAGCAATTTGCGTGGCTATAGTGAACCAAATAGCCACACCAAAAGAAATTTACGTGTCTATAGTGAACCAAATAGCCACGCCAAAACAATAAATCCAGTGTCTATAGGGTACCAGTACTTAAGTTTTTGGGACACTATATAGCAACGCCTATGGGTTTTGGCGTGTCTATTACAGGCAGCAATAGACACGCAAGGTCGGTGTTGCTATAGAGTACCTAAAGCCACGCCAACATACCTAAAACCACGCCAAGTCCAAACAAAAACGGCGTGTCTAAACCCCTATGGACACGCCAATTTGGCATTGCAAAAGGGTCAGCTTGTACTAGTGAAACTTTGTAGCTTCTCATCCAAATGCTTGATTTCCTTATTTCTTCAACATTACTAGAAATCTTCATCACTTCCAAATACTCCAGTTATTCTGAACGTGTTCAACTCAGCATCATAGTTGTTGAAGATCCGTAGACTATTTTCGCAACTTCCACAAGACTGTTTTCTTATTGTTATAAAGTGTCATAGTATTATTACACAATATCAAAGTTCAATTGTATGAAAACTTTGACAATAATACTACGGTGATATGTATCACTCCCACTTAGTCAATACTTCATCTCATAATGAAAACCACTCCCCCTTACATAATGATCCGTAAACCATATGTATTTGTAGTGTGAACTACACAATTATTCTCCCCCTTTTTGTCAATATAAATTGGCAAAGGTACGAAAAATAGCGGGATCATAATGAAATTCTCATAGAGATACTTCATGACTAAAAGAAAACATATCAAATTTGTTTCGATGATTTCACATAGTCGAAATTTAGTGTATTCATCAAGGAGTTTATAAAGATACAAGAAAACTTCTACAATATTCCACAGCCGCACTCCCCACAAAGATTTGGCAATTAAGCACAAGTTCAATTAAGAACTCTCCCCCATAAAATGTCATTCCCGAAAGAACAACAAGAGCGACCTTACTTTTAAAGGAAAAGAAGGATTTCTTTGGACATTAACAAATCACATGAAACATGAATTTGTATCCAGAAAACTCAATTACATTAACCACGAGAGAACCCATGATTAATTTAATCGGAAATGCTCAACATAAGAGAACTTACGGAGCCATACAGTACTTTCACATAGAAATGGATCGGGGAAAGATCAATACTGCAGAATATTCAAAGATTCATTCTATTTTTCATCAATACTTGCATAATGACCCAATAGACTTAATCTTTGACATCAAAAGTTCATTCTATCTTCCATCAATATTTGCATAATGACATAATAGACTTAACTTTTGACATATATGGGACAATCATAGTTCTCGGACGCAAACACACATATCCCGTAACAGTTTTTGCAATATATAAAATAAATAAAGATTAATACAGCAAAATCATCCAAATAAACTTTAGAATTTAAATAAATAAATCTAAAAACATTGCAAGATGAAAATCGTTGGCAATAGCAATGTGTAATCACAATATAGGCTATTCCAAACCCTAGTTATACTTCTTGAAACACAAGAATAAATTCTCATAAGAAGTTTCCTAGACAAAATCAAGTTTCTTTAATAACTTCATACCTTTGAAAAGCTCCATCATAAAAGGTATCACTGATATCCTTGATTCTTTTGACCGTAGAGACTCCATGTTCATGGGTTAGAACATTAACTTTTCGATCAACAATGCGGGCAAGCTGGCTTGCTTTGACACAGTCCACGATGAGTTTCTTCGGATTCCTGATCAAGATATTTTGATTTTCAAGGATTTTGGTCAGACCATCAATAAGCTGATTCATTTGCAGTTGAAGATTTGCGAATTCGATCCTTGAGTCATTCTAAAAAAGAATTAAATCCTTGACAGATTCACCAATCCAAGAGTTGTACTCTTTCCTTGCAATCATCTTTGTCAATACAAGTTCTTGAACATTTTTTTTTATTAGGGATGGGAAACAATATAATATATGTATATATATATGTGTGCGTGTGTGTGTGTTTAAGAACAAGAGAAGGACATTCTTTTTATGGAAACCCTAAAACTCCCAAGAAAGACACTGACATTCGAGGACATGGTAAGAAAGGTTAATGGATCAGAAAAGATCCAAGAATAAGGAAATACTCTCTGTTTTCAGATATCTCTTACCTTCATAGCTCAAAACTTAAAGATTTAATCAGAGCATATGAAAAAGATACATTAGTTGCTAGGAGTCAAGAAATGACTCAACATTCACAATAGAAGAAAACAACTAAATCAAACACAAGACAGATGGTAACCTATAGTAGACTTGAGCATCTCACAAATGTCATCCTTGCAACTCTCAAGTTAGATACAAGGATGAAATTACCTAGAGCTTAGATAGTTAAGTGAGATGTAATCCCACCATGAACATTGAGAGATGAGTTGTAAAGACCATTTAAATATTTGAGCCTTGTATTCCTTACCTTCCTTCGGTTATTTCTTATTCCATAGAAATAAGTCATAACCCTTTTTGAGTCTCAATCGGAAGTATTTTTCTGAGGACTAAATCTAGGACCTCTAGAGATTGGTTCCAGATGGTCAGAGTTGAAGAAATTCCTTCTCTTAGACTTAGGTCTACCAAACTTATTCTCAATAGCACTGGGAAAGTGTACATTTGTAGCGCACAAATTAGCACCATTAGGAGGCACACGATTCCTGTAGCGATTTCTAGAGGAGTGAGTCTGGAAACCTTGTGCATGAGAATTCTAGTTTTCCATAGGAATGAAATCTATTGTAGATGTTGTCAGACAATTCACTCTGTCAACACCGAAAAGAAGTAGATTTTGAAGCTCAGAAATCTGTTACTTTCTAGCAAAATAATGTGACTCATAATGATTTTTTCCCCACAGAAGGAACAGGTTTGTGGAAGAGAAAAATTGGAAGAAACCTGTTTTAAACTAGTAGCCCAATTAGAAGACTTCAAGTCATGTGAACATTTCTTAGCAGATGCTTCCTTTGGAGTATTTTTCTTCATATACAGTAATCCCCTATGAGAATTAGAGACAGGCACGGAAGAAGGTTTACTCATCAAGACATATTTTTCCCTTTCCAAGGATTTCCACTGTTCCTAGGCTAAAAGCAAAGATGCATCCAGTTTCTCCTTTTCAACATGAATGCTGTTCAGATCTGATGAATGAGTCTCGATCAAAAGTTTTTCTCTAATTGAATCTTCCTTAACAATATCTTCAAGAACACTAATCTTTTCACGTTGCAGGGTAATTTATTGAACAAGATTTTCGATATTGTTAGAGAATAACTCAACGATACTGTAGAGTTCCCGTTCTCGATTAAGAGACTTCTCAAGTTCATCAGTGAGCTGAGCATGTTTTTCTTAAAGAGATTTTATTTTAGACTCTTAAATATCAATAATCTCAGCATATTTTTCTTTTAAGGTTCAGATGAGTTCCATTTCAGCTTCTGACATAGTGTCAAATGTCACATCAGAGGGAATGTTATCAAATCTGATAGCAAAAAATTTCTACCTCGGGATTCGAAAGAATCAGCTAAGGAGTTATCCTTTGAGGTAAGCCAAAGACATTTGGAAAAATCAAAAACTTTGGGAGACGTTTTTATATGTGTAAGAATGAGACAATCTTTTGTCCACAGATTATGATTGCTACAAACACAGACTTATAAGGTCTTAAACGTGTTTGCCTGCTCTGATACAAATTAAAAAAGCGGGGGTCTAACAACCACACCCAATATTTCGTTTTGGCAAACTGTATGGACTAAGTCCAATATACTTCCAAGAGAATCAACTAGACAGTCAGACTCAATCAAGGAAAATACATCCAAGAGTTATATCTTTGTTTCTCAATGTAATCAGCAAATCAAACAGATAGAAATCCATGAGCCTGATTATTAATAGAAACAACTTGAACGGTACCAAAGACCAATGCTCAAGTGTCAATCAATTTATATCAACAACCAAAGGTTGGATTATCTAATTGATTGAACTAAGCCCATACCCTGTAATATTTCAATTATATAAACAAATATAATGCGGAAAAGAAATAACACAGACTCCCGAAATTTTGTTAACGAGGAAACTGCGAATGCAGAAAAACCCCGGGACCTAGTCCAGATTTGAACACCACACTGTATTAAGCCGCTACAAACTCTAGCCTACTACAAGTTAACTTCGGACTGGAATGTAGTTGAGCCCTAACCATTCTCACACTGATTAAGGTACAGTCGCATTCCTTAGACCTATGAATCCCAGCAGGACTCTACGTACTTAATTCCCTTAGCTGATCTCACCCACAACTAAGAGTTGCTACGACCCAAAGTCGAAGACTTGATACACAAATCTGTCTCACACCGAAAAGTCTATTGAATAGATAAATCTGTCTCCCACAGAAATACCTACGAGTTTTTGTTCCGTATTTTGATAAATAAAAGTGAACATGAACCAATTGATACACCAGACTTATATTCCCGAAGAACATCCTAGTAATATCAATCACCTCACAATAATCTTAATCGTATGGAAGCGGAAAAAGATATTGTGAAATCACAAACGATGAGATGAAGATGTTTGTGACTACTTTTTATCTTACCTATCGGAGATCGAATCTCGAGCAAATCTTAGAGATGATAGTACTCAATATGATAGAACAAAGTAAGATCAGAGCTTGCAACTACAGAGAAAATAGTTGGGTCTGGCTTCAGAATCCCAATTAAGTCATTAAGTCATTAACCTATAATGGTTTTAGAATAACCTAGATTAAAGGAGAATCAACTCTAGTCACAACTAGTATCACACAGGAGGTGTGGGGATTATGTTTCCCAGTTGCTAGAGTTCTCCCTTATATAGTCTCCAAATCAGGGTTTGCAATCAATGTTACCTTGGTAACGAAGCATTCAATATTCACCGTTAGATGAAAACCTGATTAGAATCAAGCTAATATCTTTCAACCGTTAGATTGAACTTAGCTTGTTACACACAAATGAAATGTGTCTTTATTTAGATATGGTAACCGTACCTAAACGTGTGCAGATGGTTGGCTCAACAATAGTGAACCGAAGTTAGCCATATGAACACTTTCATATCAACCTTGTTCATCTTAATCACAACTAGTTCAAATGACTCAAATGAAACTAGTTATAGAGTTGTTAAATTGTTTATATTCTAATAGAAGTATACAAGACACAATTTTAGCAAAATCGATTATGGTTCACTCGAATCAATTCATGAATATTATAGCCATGGTTTGTAAAGATTGCATTCCTTATTATATAAATGTATTTGTTCATGAATAAACCGACTTTAGAACTTAACCCACTCAGGTATGCAAATGGGTCCGCATACCTAGAGTTCCCGGACCTAGTCAGTTCGCCAGTATGCAAACGGGTATGCATACTGTCGTTCACGACTAACATCAGTTGAATTAGTATGCAAATGGGTACGCATACTAAATTCCCGGACCTGAACTATTACGCATGTACACCTACGGGTATGCATACTAAGTTCCTGGACTTCAATTGTTAAACCAGGTTCTCGGACTTGGAGTAACTTGCAACAGTTAGCATACAAGTACACATATTGTGTTATATCCAATCAATGGTTAATTGTTCTAAACTCCATCTTAATCATTGAAACATTCTCAGAAGATAGGAATAGCTGTCTCACACAAACTATTAGCTTCAAAGCAATTTTCAAGTGATCTATAGATCAATACAAAACATTCTGATTCTACATCAAATGACTGTCTCACAACAATCATGTAAGATGTTACCAGGCGATTTTCACGTGATCATCTTTTGACTTTCGTCAAGAATAAAAGATGAACTTGGTTAAAATGAAAGCTTACCAACACATATTTCGATAAATATGTAAGCGAGTTAAACTCAGCTTGAAATATCAAATGTGTATAATGTAAAGTCTATATAGTTACACGACTTTTGTCTCAATAGGAAATAGAATAGAAATAGAATTCCGGGTGATTGATGAGTTCAAGTCTCCACATACCTTTTGTCCACGATGAGTTTCTTCGGATTCCTGATCAAGATCTTTTGATTTTCAAGGATTTTGGTCAGACCATCAATAAGCTGATTCATTTGATGTTGAAGATTTGTAAATTCGATCCTTGATTCATTCTGAAAAAGAATTAAATCCTTGACAGATTTACCAATCCAAGAGTTGTACTCTTTCCTTGCAATCATCTTTTTCAATACCATTTCTTGAACAGAATCACAACCCTTAATGTATTATTCCATCTCAAGATTCACCACTTCTTGAGGTCTTGAGGAGTTCTCCATTTTTTTTTATTAGGGAAGGAAAAACAATATATATATATATATATATATATGTATGTATGTTTACGAACAAGAGAAGGACATTCTTGTTATGGAAACCCTAAAACTCCCAATAAATACACTGATGTTCGAGGACTTGGTAAGAAAGGTTAATGGATCAGAAAAGATCCAAGAATAAGGAAATACTCTCTGTTTTCAGATATCTCTTACCTTCATAGCTAAAAACTGAAAGATTTAATCAGAGCATATGAAAAAGATACATAGTTACTAGGAGTCAAGAAATGACTCAACATTCACAATAGAATAAAGCAGCTAAATCAAACACAAGACAGATGGTAACCTACAGTAGACTTGAGCATCTCACAAATGTCATCCTTGCAACTCTCAAGTTACATACAAGGATGTACAAGGATGAAATTACCTAGAGCTTAGGTAGTTAAGTGAGATGTAATCCCACCATGAACATTGAGATATGAGTCGTAAATACCATCTAAATGTTTGAGCCTTGTATTCCTTACCTTCCTTCGGTTATTTCTTATTCCATAGAAATAAGTCAAAACCCTTTTTGAGTCTATATCGGAAGGATTTTTCTGAGGACTAAATCTAGGACCTCTAGAGATTGGTTCCAGAGGGTTAAAGTTGAAAAAATTCCTTCTCTTAGACTTAGGTTTACCAAACTTATTCTCAATAGCACTGGGAAAGTGTACATTTATAGTGCACAAATTAGCACCATTAGGAGGCACACGATTCTCGTTGCGATTTATAGAGGAGTGACTCTGGAAACCTTATGCATGAGAATTCTGGTTTTTTTCAGGAATGAAATCCATTGTAGATGTTGTCAGACAATTCACTCTGTCAACAGCAAAAACAAGTAGATTTTAAAGCTCAGAAATTTGTTTCTTTATAGCAAAACAATGTGACTCATAATGATTTCTTTTCCCACAGAAGGAACAAGTTTGTGGAAGAGAACCATTCGAAGAAACATGTTTTACACTTAAAGTCATGTGAACATTTCTTAGCAGATGCTTCCTTTAGAGTATTTTTCTTCATGTACATTAATCCCCTATGAGAATTAGAGACAGGCACGGAAAAAGGTTTACTCATTAAGACAGATTTTTCCCTTTCCAAGGGTTTCCACTGTTCCTGGGCTAAAAGCAAAGATGCATCCAGTTTCTCTTTTTTCAACACGAATGCTGTTCAGATCTGATGAATGAGTCTCGATCAATCGTTTTTATCTAATTGAATCTTCCTTAACAATATCTTCAAGAACACTAATCTTTTCACGCTTTAGGGTAATTTCTTGAACAAGGTTTTCGATATTGTTAGAGAAGGACTCAACAATACTGTAGAGTTCCCGTTCTCGATTAAGAGACTTCTGTAGTTCATTAATGAGATGAGCATGTTTTTCTTCAAGAGATTTTATTTTAGGCTCTTGAATATGAATAATCTCATCAGATTTTTTTAAGGTTCTGGTGAGTTCCATTTCAGCTTCTGACATAGTGTCAAATGTCACATCAGAGGGAATGTTATCAGAGTGTGATAGCAAAAAAATTCTACTCGGGATTCGGAAGAATCAGCTAAGGAGTTATCCTTTGAGGTAAGCCCAAGACATTTGGCATAATCAAAAACTTTGGGAGACATTTTTATATGCCTAAGAATGAGACAATCATCTGTCCACAGATTCAGATTGCTACAAACACAGACTTATAAGGTCTTAAACAAGTTTTCCTTCTCGGATACCAATTGAAAAAAGAGGGGGTCTAACAACCACACCCAATATTTCGTTTCGGAAATGTGTATGGACTAACTCCAATATACTTCCAATAGAATCAACTAGAGAGTCAGACTCAATCAAGGAAAATATATCCAAGAGTTATATCTCTGTTTCTCAATGTAATCAGCAAATCAAACAGATAGAAATCGGCGAGCCTGATTATTATGAGAAACTACTTGAATGGTACCAAAGACCAATGTTCAAGTGTCAAGCAATTTATATCAACAACCAAAGGTTGGATTTTCTAATTGATTGAACTACGCACAACCTGTGATATTTCAATTATATAAACAAATATAATGCGGAAAAGAAATAACACAGACACCCGAAATTTTGTTAACGAGGAAACAACAAATGCATAAAAACCCCGGGACCTAGTCCAGATTTGAACACCACACTGTATTAAGCCGCTACAGAATCTAGCCTACTACAAGTTAACTTCAGACTGGAATGTAGTTGAGCCCTTACCAATCTCACACTGATTAAGGCACAGTCGCATTCCTTACGCCTCTGAATCCCAGCAGGACTCTACGCACTTGATTCCCTTAGCTGATCTCACCCACAACTAAGAGTTGCTACGACCCAATGCCGAAGACTTGATAAACAAATCTGTCTCGCACATAAAAGTCTATTGAATAGATAAATCTGTCTCCCACAGAAATACCTACGAGTTTTTGTTCCGTCTTTTGATAAATAAAGGTCAACATGAACTAATTAATACACCAGACTTATATTCCCGAAGAACATCCTAGTAATATCAATCACCTCACAATGATCTTAACCGTATGAAAACGGAACAAGATATTGTGGAATCACAAACGATGAGATGAAGATGTTTGTGACTACTTTTTATATTACCTATCAGAGATTTAATCTCGAGCAAATCTTAGAGAAGATAGTACTCAATACGATAGAACAAAGTAAGATCAGAACACGCAACTACAGAGAAAATAGTTGGATATGGCTTTAGAATCCCAATTAAGTCTTTAAGTCATTAACCTATAATGGTTTTACAAAAATCTAGGTTAAAGGAGAATCGACTCTAGTCGCAACTAGTATCACACAAGAGGTGTGGGGATTAGGTTTCCCAGTTTCTAGAGTTCTCCCTTATATAGTCTTCAAATCAGGGTTTGCAATCAATATTACCTTGGTAAAGAAGCATTCAATATTCACCGTTAGATGAAAACCTAATTAGATTCAAGCTAATATCTTTCAACCGTTAGATTGAACTTATCTTGTTACACACAAATGAAATGTGCCTTCATTTAGATATGGGTAACCGTTCCTAAACGTGTGCACATGGTTGGCTCAACAATAGTGAACCGAAGTTAGCCATATGAACACTTTCATATCAACCTTGTTCATCTTAATCACAACTAGTTCAAATGACTCAAATGAAACTAGTTAGAGAGTTGTTCAATTGTTTATATTCTCATAGAATTATACAAGACACAATTGAAGCAAAATCGATTTTGATTCACTCGAATCAATTCATGGACATTATAGCCATTGTTTGCAAAGATTGCATTCCTTATTATATAAATGTATTTGTTCACGAATAAACCGATTTTAGAACTTAACCCACTCAGGTATGCAAACGAGTACGCATACCTAGAGTTCCCGTACCTTGTCAGTTCGCCAGTATGCAAAAAGGTACGCATACTGTTGTTCACGACCAACATCAGTTGAATTAGTATGCAAACGGGTACGCATACTAAATTCCCAGACTTGAACTGTTACGCCAGTATGCATATGGGTATGCATACTAAGTTCCCAGACTTGGAGTAACTTGCAACAGTTAGCATACAAGTACACATACTGTGCTAAATTCAATCAATGGTTAATTGTTCAAAACTCCATCTTAATCATTGAAATATTCTTAGTAGACGGGAATAGATGTCTCACATAAACTATTAGCTTCAAAGGAATTTTCAAGTGATCAATAGATCAATACGAAACATTCTGAGTCTACATCAAATGATTGTCTCACACAAATCATGTAAGATGTTACCAGGCGATTTTCACATGATCATATTTTGACTTTCGTTAAGAATAAAAGATGAACTTGGTTAAAACGATAGCTTACCAAAAAAAAATCACGTGAAAGTTTTTAGCCACGGGATATTACACCCACGGCCAGGTCGAGTTAGGGTTTGCACCCACTCGAACAAAAAAAAATCGCCGCGAGTATTACACCCGCGGCCGAAACTTGAAACTAGGTTTTACAAAAAAAAAAAAAAAAAAGACTAGATGCTTACCTGTCGACTAATATCTGGGAAAGAAGACGAGCGCCCCCTTTATACCCGTCGAGTTTGCAGAATCCGAGAAGGGGAAGGATTCCTCTTCTTTCATTTTCACGAATGAATGGGATGGGTGCCCAGTCCAGTCCCGGCTTGTTGTCCATGTCGAGCTCACCTGCAACCCAGACGTTATCTAGCCAGGAAGATAATTTCTACCTACCGGAACTTCATTCTTTGTTCGGATCCAAGCCAACCTCTCTGTCCTGGTAACATCTGTCTACTTTGTCTATCTGACTACTTTGTCTCATAAATTTTATTTTCATCTGTCACCATCTAGTGCTTACCCCGCAACAATGTCGTTGTTACGTGTTAAGCAGGGAACTTAATGTTGATGGTGGTTTTTAGTTCAAGGCAAAAATCGTACAACTTCATATTTGTATGCCTTCTTTCTGCAAAGGAGTAGAACTTTTAAGAAGCCGATGAGCGTCTATACTTCTCTGCTTACATATGAATTATGTATTTCAATATTAATGAAATTTATTAGAATAATATTGATGCATGTAGCAACAATCCCAAATATTCTATGAATTTTATTTAAGCTCCCGTCTGCATTATTCACTAATGCAGGGTTTGCTGAGTATTTATCCTATGCTATGTTCCCGGCTGATCTCTTAATATTGACATGATATGACAACTAATGTTCACTCTCAGCTGGTTAGCATGAATTTCCCGAAGTGTTAGGATTAAGATGTGCATAAAGGTACTCAATCAGAGGCGCGAGCTGCGCAGCTCCCCAGGATGAAAATTGGTATCACCGTGCAAAATTCACCAAAAAAATGATTTATTTTGTGCCAACTCACAAAATTCAATTATTTGACCTAATTCTATCAATTTACAAAAATTAGGTTTTTTCCCCAAAACAGAGCCTGCACGACATCTCGATTCTTATTGGTCGAGACCAAAACCTAGGCAAGCTAGAAAACTAGGCTACCATATAGCTACTAGGATTAGAATCCTACCAAAAGTTAAAAAATAAGAAAAGGGGAAACTGCGAAAAATAAAGGAAGCAACAAAAAGGGGACGACTGCGCCACTTGGCCGGTCAGTTTTCCCTAGCCGGTGACCCTCTTTACCAGCCGTCCTTGCCTCATGTTGCTGTCCGCCGATCCCTCTTCGCAATCAACCAATCATATCGCTTCTATCCTACCTATAGCCACTCCAAATTGCTAGCCAAAGTAGGCCAGTCGCGCCACTTCTTATATAAGAAAAATAATCTAGACCACCCAAGTCGGTCGCGGAACAATCACGACCACACGACTTGGCCGATCGATTTGACTGACTTTGCTACCTCTTGGCGTGACCAAACAAGTTCCATGGTACTCAATGACAACCCACTTTTATTTCATCCAATCAGAATTCTCCTAACCCGCAGGCAACATCCACAATTGCTAGCCAAAGTAGGCTAGTCGAGCGGCTCAAAAAAGGGCTTTAGTTTGATTAAGACCGCCCATAGCAGTCTTAAATCAATCACGACCGTCCAAATTGGTCGACTTAGATTATATTTGGGACGACTAATAAGAATCCATCGTGATTACCGGTCGTCCCTCTTCTACAAGGACCGATCGTCCCGTCCACGACCTACTCAAATAACACCCGGCAGCTGCTTAAAGTGGGCTGGTTGTTTGTACCCCATTAAAATGGTACACGTGCGTACCGTACAAGCTATTCAATACCGGTGAAACATGGTTTATTGAAGAAACCCGTTTGGTTTATTATGGAAACCCGTCGGTTTATTAAAGAACCCACATGGCTTATTATAGAAGCCCAGTTGGCTTATGTTGTAAGCCCAATCGGTTTAGTAAAGAAACCCAAGGATTATTAAGGAAGCCTAGTTGGCTTATTTTGGAAGCCCAGTTTGCTTATTATTGAAGCCCATTTTGTTTATTGTGGAAACATATCTGGCTTATTTTTGAAGCCAGTTGGCTTATTATTGAAGACCATTTGGTTTATTATGGAAATCCATTTTTGCTTATTATGGAAGCCAAGATAAATCCTAACAGAAAGAGGATAATTATCTTAGGTGGTTATAAGTATTATTCAAGATAATAATTATTTAAGATAATTGCAAAATCCTAACAGAAAGAGGATAATTATCTTAAGCGGTCATGATTATTATTCAAGATAATTATTATTTAAGATTAATAAGGATTATGATAATTATTAGAGGGAATAACAAATTCATGAATATGGTTGTTTTCTTGGATTTATACAGATATGGGATGTTATTAGGATAACTATTAACCCCTAAAGTTAGATCTACTGGCTGCCTATAAATAGAAGCTTCTCAACTGGAGAAAGAAAGGGGGAAGAAAATCTCAACTGGAGGAGAAGGGGCTACCATTTTCACCACATTTCATCTGCTTAGATATGTTTTCTAACCAAGAGAAAAACCATTGTAATACTTATATCAATAAAACTTCTCTCCCCAAGGGGATTCATCCGTGGACGTAGGCATTACTTGCCGAACAACGTAAAATTCTTGTCTCAATTATTTATTTTTTATGGTTGTCTTACTTCTTCATCATCATCGTCAAATCGATTGTGTTTTGTGCCTAATAGTAATTATTGGTACAAACACTGGTCACGCTCCTTATAAAACCTTAAATAAATTTAACGACAATCAATAACTGCCCCAAATCATCTCAACTACTCAAATTGACCGACAAATTTGACCGGCCTAGATTTAATTTGACCTAACCAATGAGGTGACATGATGACTACCAGTCATCCGTCTCCTATGAGGGCCGATCACCTCGTCCCTTTTAAAACCGTGAAATCCGTGACTGACTCAAACAGGCTCTATGCAATGACGCTTTATATGCATCTATTATTTTGTGCTGCTTGCTCAAAAGCGATGCTTTACATGCACTGATTACAAACGATATTTTATAAATATCGATTTTACAATAATTTAATTATTTAACCTAAAAGCTCCATATGCTATTCTCTGAGCGCTGGCTCACGACGAATCTCATTCGTACAATTTGACTTGCCACTTACGGATCTCATCCAGGTAAATCAAATTATACGAGTAGGCTTTTACCTGGCATCCTTAGTAATATAAATCATGCCATTCATGACTAATTACTATTTTCTACAAAAATACTCGAGACATCAAACATGTCACAAATTGGGGGATGTACATCAGGGTATTGGTCTGGAGGTTTACAGCGTGCGATGTGCAACACGCCCATTAAGAGAAAATGCCTGGAATAACGGATAAGTGATAGGTAGAGGAGTAGTGGGAGTACAAACCATCCAGTCTTCCCATAACCATAAGACACGGTTTTTACCATTCACCCATGATCTCCAATACTTCACAACTCTCACTTCCAACAAGATCAGTATGTTCGACTATGACTTGTATAAATAGATTTTTCAATCTATTTCAACCGAAAACATTGTTATCAACACAAGTATTCAGAAATCATCCAGGATTCATAGCTTACACTTTGCAAGCAAATTCTACGTTCTGATACAAGTCATAAAACTACACTTTACAGAATTCATCAGTCAGATCTCAACACTTTCCTTGCTTCCCTCCCTAAGATCAACCCTTCTCCTTCATTTTGGTGACCGAAACAAGACTGGAACGACCATTTCTTGGTTTAGGCTAGGATTGTACAGATTGATCTCTCGAATCTAAAAGTACTCATGTGCAGTACATTTGCTTAGGGTTTAGATTCGTTTCTCATCAACACACCCAATTTACCATTTTCGGCAGAATCAGTTTTTACCCTACTACAATGGCAAACCCAATTTATAGGCAACATGTCTAATCTTTTCAAGAATGCGAAAAGGTCCATAAAAACGTAGAGAAAGCTTTGAAAATGACTGGTTAGCTACATTAGTCTTACGATATGGCTGCAACCGAAGAAAAACCAAATCATTCACCTCAAAACTTCATTCCGTTCGATTGCGTTGGCATAATTTTCCATCCTAGTTTGAGCATCTTGCAAATGGTTTTTTAGAATCTGGAGAGTCTGGTCACGAGCTCGCAAATTGACATCAACAACATGAACACTTGTAGAACCTCGTAGGTAGGCAGTAATTTTTTGTGGAGGGCATCCATATAGAGGTTCGAAAGGAGTCATTCTGATTGTTGAATGATAAGTCGTACTATACCACTATTCAGCCCATGACAATCACTTAGACCATTCCCAAGGTTTTAGTCCAGCAAAACAGCGAAGATAACAGTCTAATTTTCGATTAGTAACCTCAGTTTGCCCATCCGTTTGAGGGTGATATGCAGAACTTCTACACAGTTGAGTATCTTGTAAAGCAAAATAAGATTCCCAAAAATTACTCAAGAATATAGGATACCGGTCACTTACTATAGTCCGTGGCATGCCATGAAGACGCATGATGTCACAAACAAATACCTCAGCAATAGTAGCAGCAATATAAGGATGAGAAAGAGCGACGAAATGAGCATATTTCGATAGACGATCCACAACAACCATGATAGAGGTTTTACGACTAGAAGGAGGCAATCCATCAATAAAATCCATCGAAATGTCCAACCACACATCCTCCGGAATAGGTAATGTCTGTTGAAGTCCTGGAGGTACAGTAGTTTCTGATTTATTTCGTTGACAAACGTCGCAGTGAGCAACATATGCTTTAATTGAATTTTTCATACCCTGCCAATAAAAATTATGGTGAAGACGTTTATATGTACGTAGAAAGCCAGAGTGACCACCAAGAGGGGTTGCATGAAACTCATGAATAAGCTTAGTGCACCATGTAGAAGTAGAAACCACCACAATATGCCCTTTGTAATGGTAGAATGCCATCAGTATAAGAACAATGTTTTTTTTATAGTTCGGGGTTTTGCGTAACTCATCAATAAGAATACTCAACTCATTATCAATATGGCATTCGTGACTAATTTCATTTATGCCTGTAAAAATAGGAGTAGTAACAGCACAAAATTGAGATTCAGAAATACGAGACAATGCATCTGCATCCTTATTAGCAGCACCGCAATGTAAATAATTTCATAGTCATAACTCAAAAGTTTAGACAACTATTTTTTTGTTCAATCGAAAAAAGTCATTGCTCCAAAAAATATTTAAGACTACGATGATCCGTGTATATCTTAAAATACCGACCGAGCAAGTAAGGTCGCCACTTTTGAACCGCAGAGACAATAACAAGCATTTCTTTGTCATATACCAAAAGGTTTAATTTTTTACCTGATAGAGGCTTGCTATGATAAGCAATGGGTCTGCCAAATTGCTTCGGAATAACACCTAACCCATTAACGGAAGCATCACACTCCAAGGAAAATTCTTTCTAAAAATCTGGAAGTGCCAATACTGAAGTAGTTGTTAAGGCTAATTGGAGTTGTTTGAAAGCAGATGTAGCTGTTTACGACCAAGTAAAAGAATTGCATTTCAACAGTTGAGTTAGAGGTGCACTCATCTTCCCATAATCCTTCACAAACTTAAGATAATATTCGTTAATCCCAAGAATCAGTGAAGAGCTTTAATTAATCGAGGTTGGAATAGGCTAATTGACAATACTAGATATCTTTTTACTATCAGTGGAAACCCCATCAGTTGAAACTATATGTCAGAGGTAGCCTATGGAAGACTTAGCGAAATCACACCTCGACCATTTTAAAAATAAATGGTTAGAACGTAATATCTCAAAAAAAAATCTTAAATGTTCAATATGTTCTGAGACTGAATTATTGTAAACTAGTATGTCGTCAAACAAAACAAGCACAAACTTGCGAATCTAAGACCGAAATATATCATTTATTAAGCTTTGAGAAGTTGCTGGAGCATTAGAGAGACTAAACGGCGTTACCAAAAATTCGTTGTGGCCATCGTGAGTCCGAAATGCTAATTTGTGTATATCAGGACCATGAAGAAGAATTTGGTGATAACCCGATGTTGATGGGAGAAAACGATTTACTATTTTTTGAGGAAAAATGATGAGACGAGGGTCGACTCCTCAAACGAGCAAATTTCTTTAACCTTTTGCAAACAGATGCACTGCACGAGAGTGCTTTGAGTTCGAGAGATCATTTTGTAGGACTCCGGCCTAAACCAAGAAAATGGCTGTTCCAGAGTCAATTCGGTCACAAGAGAGGATGGGTCGGTCTATAGGAGAGAAGCTGAGTTGTATGTGTGAGATCAATGATGATCAAAGGATTGTGAATGTGTTGTAGGTTTCTGCAAATTGATGAACTAATGGGTTCCAATAAGTTTGAATTCTGCTCTGTTGAGAGTGATTGTTCATATGAGAATTCTTGTGATAATTCCCGTATATCTGAGATTGTCCCTCAATCATGAATTCAAAAACTTATTTATATTACCAGAATGTAGACACATTGATTTCCAGTAAGTGTGACGGTTGCTCGAGTGAAAGAGTGGGAAAGTGGGAAATCGTGGTTAAACCAGTTCCACGTCGTGCGGAGACTTGGTTGAATGTCCACCCACTACTTTGCTAACTCCCTCAACTTCTTGCACGACTTACTTACATCTCTCATCGTCGGTGAACACAAGTGTCGTAGGCCGCCAGACCAAAACCCTAGTTAATATCCCCCCATGTGACATGATTGATATCTCATTATTGTGGAGTCTGCAAGGCAGATATGTATTTAATTAGTCAGTTGTTGACTTGATTAGATGATGAGTCTTTGTATTTCTGAGTCGAGCATGATTGACGAATACTCTATGATTCATGGATTGAGCATGTCTGTTGAGATAGATGTATAGTTCTCGAAATAATGTTGATAGTTGAATCAACTTGATAGTCTGAGCAAATATTGCTCGTTTGATGAATTATTAAATATTGATAGTTGAATCAATATTTCTACTCTGAGCAAATATTGCTCCTCTAAGAAAATAATGCTCATTTGATGAATTATTAAATATTGATAGTTGAATCAATATTGATGGCCTGAGCAAATATTGCTCATCTGAGTAAATATTACTCGTTTGAGGAATTAAATATTGATAGTTGAATCAATATTGCTAGTTTAAGCAAATATTGTCCGTCTGATGAAATATTGATAGTTAAATCAATATTGCTAGTTTGAGCAAATATTTCTCGTCTGATGAAATATTGATAGTTGAATCAATATTGCTAGTTTGAGCAAATATCGCTCATCTGATGAAATATTGATAGTTGAATCAATATTGCTAGTTTGAGCAAATATTGCTCGTTTAATGATTATTGGTAGCATGACCAAATAAATTATTAATTTAAAATATTGGCAGCTGGACCGAATATAGTTAATTAGAATGTTGATTGCTGGATCAACATAAAAATATTGGTGTTTGAATCCTGTTCAGAATTATGCTTTGCAGAGAATTTGATTCGAAACCCTAATTTTGATCGATTGCTGATCAATTGATGATTTACTGAAAATCAATGAGTGAGAGGGACCGGCTACATGGGATGATTGACCGACCATGTAGCGCTCAGATGCTCGAATGAGCAAACACCAAAGTCCTTTGACCAGTTGGTGAAAGAATGACTAAATGATGGTTTAATCATTTATTAAAATAGTGTTCGTCTGAGCATTAGGTAATAAAACCTAATTATAGAGAGATGAGGAACCAACCAAAAGGGTACGAAACCGTCCCTTGGTGGTCGCGGGACCAACTGATGGTCGTTTGATCAAATTCCAAGTTGTTTGGAAAGAGTTTGAACCTAATATGAATTGTAGAAGATCAAATTAGGTCAAAATTAAGAAGATTTGTGAGACCGCCTCTTTGCAAGACAAAGGGCCGACCTTGGTCGGTCAAGGTGGCATGCCCGCATCACGATATTGCTTGTGGCTCAATTCTGAGAGTTTCTATATTTATGATGCGTGTTCGAGCAATATTTTGGATTTTCAGAAGAGTTTGATCTTGACTGAAACTCTCAATTTGCTTGAATGAGTTGGTTATTAAATTATATGTTTCCTGATCCAAGGAGTAGTATTATGCGCCTAGCCACTGCAAAAAACTGTGGGATGTAATCGTTTAGATTTATGTGGTGAGTGGTGATGCTACACAAATATATGATTTAAATCGAAGAGCTACAGACACACGACAGAATAATAAACCCTTGTTGGTCTACTATAATTCTATTCAATCTTTGTGGCAAGAACTTGACTTTTCTCCAACCGTGTGACATGGAGTGTATTGCCGACACCATCAAGTTACAGAAGAGGATTGAAAAGGGTCGAATCATTGAGTTCTTTGCTGGTCTATACCCTGATTTTGACCCCATCAGGATTCAAATATTGGGAAATGATTCATTGCCTATACTTCGGGGAGTTTATGGGTTTATGAGGTTTGGAGAACTTTGCAGAATTGCTATGGCATCTTCAGTAGCTCAAGAAAGTTCAGCATTGAAGACTGTTACCACCTCTACTCATGCTCCAACAGTCATATCAAAAAATAACCGCAAGCCTGACAACAAATACTCGTTATATTGTGACTATTGTAACAAAAGAAGACATACTAGGGAGACATGCTTTAAGCCAAATGGGTGTCCACAATGACAGAATGGTAACAGGAGAGGGTGTCTCTCTAGTGGCAGTGTTGGCGGAATAAGAGGAGGTCGCAATGGTGTCCCAAGAGCATACCACATAACTGATGAGGAGGAGTCTCCATCTACATCAACCGACACTTCTTCTCAACCATCTCAATCCCAAATGGAGCAAATGATAAAGGAGTATGCTCGAATGTTGTCTTCCAAGGAGTATGTTGGGTATACTTCTATGGTTCAATCAGGTAACAAAGATACCTTTGGTAATGCAGCTAAATCTACATGTGATAAATCTAAGGATCCTTGGATTGTTGATAGTGGAGCAACAGATCACATGTCTACCAAGTCTAATATGTTTTTCACTTACAATCCCAATCCCAGTAAGGAAGGAGGGGGCCTTTACTACTTGGAATTAGAAGAGACAGAACAAGAGAGAAACACAAGATCCTACAAGTCAACAAGTGGACCTACTTGTGAAGAGCAAATATGGTTATGGCATAAACGACTAAGACACCTTTCTTTTGGGTATTTGCAAAGGTTGTTTCCTAAGTTGTTTTCAGAACCGGATATATCTAAATTTCATTGTGAAGCATGCGAACTAGCTAAACATCACCGGGTTCCTTATCCTTTAAGCATGAATAGAAGTTTATCTCCTTTCGCTATTATACATAGTGATGTCTGGGGTCCTTCACGTGTCACTTCTGCTTGTTGTTTTCGTTGGTTTGTTACCTTTATTGATGATCACTCTCGAGTATCTTGGGTTTACTTAGTGATGTTCATGCCGTATTCAAGAACTTTCATAAGTTTGTTCTTACCCAGTTTGACAGGAAAATACAGGTGTTAAGATCATATAGGGGTGGTGAGTATATGAAGCAAGGTATTTCCTCTTACTTCTTGGAATATGGACACCAAACCTATAGTACTTATACCCCTCAACAAAATGGAGTTGCTAAGCGAAAAAAGAACAAAATGGAGTTGCAACCAACCTTGGTTTGATCTTCCTGGTTCAGTGCCTAAGGAAAGTGTTACTCCCCAATCCCATGTTACTCCACAAATTCAAGTTTATAGACAAATAGACAATGATCCTCAGGTAGCGGAATCAGAACCTCATAAAGTTCCAGCTGAAACAACATGAAGAGCTAATGACGATCTTTTAGCTAATGAGTCAACAAATGATAGAAATGTTGATTCAGCTGATGAGTCCATAAATATTATGGAAGACGGATACCCTACTCGTATACGTAAACCTCCAACTCGATATGGGTGTTCTACTGATTATCCAATTGCTAACTTTGTGTCTCCTTATAGTCTGTCACCCTCTTATGCTGCCTTTGCAAATAAATTATCATCTCTTACAATACCTACAAGAGTTAAAGATGTTGTTGATGATCCAAAGTGGAACAAAGCTCTGGTAGAAGAAAAGAAAGCTCTGAACGAGAATTTCATATGGGATGAGGTAGAACTACCGGAAGGAAAAAAGACAGTTGGTTGCAAGTGGGTATCCACTGTGAAGTACAAGTTTGATGGAGGTATTGAACGATACAAATCAAGATCAGTATACAAGGTCTATACTCATACTTATGGAATTGACTATCAAGAAACCCTTGCTCATGTTGCCAAGATGAACACCATTCGTATCTTGTTATCTTTGGTAGCAAACAAGGATTGGTCACTTTAGACAGTTTGATGGTGATTTGGAAGAGAAAGTATACATGGACATTTCTACTGGATTCCAAAAAGCCTCTAATAAAAGAAAAGTATGCAAGTTGTAAAAAAAAATCCATGTATGGGCTTAAAGCAATCTCCAAGGGCATGGTTTTGGCAGGTTCACCCAAAATATGTTGAGGTATGAATTTCGAAAAATTTAGGCAGATCATACCTTGTTCCTCAAACGTTCAAGGAATGGAAAAATCACCATGCTTATTATCTATGTGGATGACATTGTAATGCTAGGTGATGATGTGGAAGAATGGGGAAGGTGAAATCTTACTTGGCCAAAAAAAATTTGAGATAAAAGACTTAAGAGAGTTGTGTTACTTCCTACGAATTGAAGTGGCAAGATCAAAAAGAGGTATTTGTATATCTCAAAGGAAATATATTCTAGACCTTCTAGCCGAGACATGGATATTTGGCTGCAAACCTATTACTAGTTGAACCAAATCAGAAGTTGGAAGAAGACACCGATTGCATTCCGGTGGACAAGGTATCAAAGGTTAGTGGGAAAACTAGTTTACCTATCTCACACTCGTCCTGATTTTCATGCTTTGTGAGTGTGGTAAGCCAATTTATGCATGCTCCACGAGAGACACATAAGGATGTAGTGTATTGAATCCTTCGTTATCTAAAGTCTGCACCAACAAAATGGTTTTTATTTTCTCTGAACAACCACATGGAGGTTGAGGTGTACAAAGATGCAGATTGGGTAGGGTATGTGACTGATCATAGATCCACCTCTGAATATTGTTCATTTGTGGGAGGAAACCTAGTAACTTGGTGCAGAAATAAGCAATCGGTTGTATCCAGATCTTGTGCACAAGTTGAGTTTATGGCTATGGATCATGGAATCTGTGAGCTATTATGGTTAAGAATACTATTGACAGATATTGGATTCAATCCTAGAAGTCTTATGAATTTGCATTACAACAACAACAAGGCTTCTATTAACATTGCTCACAATCAGTCTAACATGATAAAACTAAACATGTGGAAGTTGACAAACATTTTATCAAATATAAATTGAATGAAGGAGCCATAAGCACTTCTTTTATAAGGAGTGAAAACCAGATTGCAGATATACTGACAAAAGGAATTCCAAGTCGACCATTCAACTCTTTCTTGTAACTGCGCATAATCAATCTATAAGATAGATGACTTTCTCCTTTAAGTGGTTTGCACTCTTCCATTCACTATCTCTTGATTCCTACAGTTGATGTACCGGACACGTTGTGTTTCCACAGTGTCTCGATTATAACTGATGAAGAGATCGTCCTTTTCTTCGCCAAGAACTGATAGCAACACATCCATGATGTTATAGCATATCTCGGTTGAACCAACCAAGCGTTGGTATGTCAAGTTTGGTTGTCATATTTTAGTGAATCAAAACTCAATTAAAGAGTCGTTTGATTATGTACTAGAGACAACTTCGTATAGGTTAGGCTAGAAAGATTAGGAGTATTACTCGAAGACATGAAGAATGTGAAGAAGTAACAAGCTACATCGACGACATCATCCTTTCTCTTGAGGTTAGTAATATTGTGACTTGAACTGTTTCATTCCTAACGTATCTTTCAAATTGTGCTATATTGAATACATAACTGCGAAGTTGTGAATGATTATACTCTAGTAGACATAGTGTTAAGGAATTAGAATACGAAGTATAACGCTTATCTTTTGAACTTCGTATATAAGACATCGACATAATCATATGAATGTTCTTGTGATTATGTGTATGGGTAAAGGTTGAGATTTCAACCTAGGAAACAATGTTTACATTTGTTTAAAGGAAGTACATTCATGAACTTGTTTTATTAATCGAAAGGGAAATCGCTAGGCTTATTGGTATTGTTATTCATTGCATATCTTTGGATTACCAATATGTGTGAGTTAGTAGAACCGATCATAACTTGTTATGTATCTTGGTTAAACTAGTCACAATGCCTGACTTACGTATTGGTATGACTTTTATTAGTGTAACCGATCCTAAGTAATCACCTAAGATGGTATGATCGATAGTTGTAATTGGTGTGACCGATCCTAGTAATTGGTGTAACCGATCCTAGTAATTGGTGTGACCGATCACAAAAGAGTGTGTAATCGGTCCTTGTAATTGGTGTAACCGGTCCTGGTAATTGGTGTGACCGATCCTGGTAACTGGTGTGACCGATCACAAGTAATACCATGAGAATATGGTAATCAATCCTGGTAATTGACGTAACCGATCCTGGTAACTGATGTAACCGGTCCCAGTAACCATATTAAGGTAGAACCGATCCTTATGTTTGGTAGAACTGTAAACCCATGATTAGTGTTTGATATTTGATCAATCACATAGTTCTTGGGAATCAGATGAACCAGTTCTAAACTTGTTTGGATGTGTGGTATAATCGGTTCCAAGATTTTAAATATGAAAAAGGATTTACAAAGAAATAAGATGTCGACATACTTTGAACATGTTCAGTAACTCTTATCTTTTATTGTTCACAGATATTCCTTAATAACTAAAGGAGATCCCGGACCGAAATAAGTTGAGAATCTTTTAATTAAGGTTGTTAATTTTATATTCTTTTAATTACCAGCAATTAAAATGCATATCTCTGGAAAATAAAAATTGGTAATGTGCATTTACTAATTAGATATTTTCTAGTATGATTTCGGTTAATTTTGGATAGAGCATTTCCAGGTTTTATGAAAACCGATTTTGGAAATAGTGCATATCTTAAGAATATTTCTGTTTTGGAAATTCCTTGGTGTCCAAACTTCCTTGGTCTATAAATACCCAAGTTTTCATTTCAAGCAAACTATCCTAAGAGCCAGCAAAACTACCTTGTTGTGTTGTTACTGGTGGAGCCGTCTATTCGGAGAGGAAAGTACCCTAATTAGGAGAAATATCTTACGACCGCTCGTTTAAAGACTTCCGTGGGATCAAGAAGCTCTACGAGTACCGTTGGTGGGAAACAAGATAATTGCAGTATTATTAGTTTTCGATTTGATTTGACTGACTAACGGTTGTTGAACTTTGATTGCACCTAGTTTGTTTATTCTTGAGAATCTTCTCTTCTGATATAAGATTCACCCAAACTAGATCGAAGTGTCGACGGGATCTTTAGAACTATTTGTAGATCTAAAGACATCTTGTGATAATCCATTATTAACAGACTCCGTTCTATACGTGATTGTTCACAAGAGATTCAAGTTGTGGTGTGCAGGTGTTTATTGAAGATTAAGGAAGATTTGAAGACAAAGAAGATTTCTTATTGGTTTCAAAATCTTTGGTATGCACAAAACTTGATCGGCTGGGATCCAACTATAATCGGTTTATCTTGATAGGCTTGATTGATTAGTTGTGTAGATCGACATCAGTATTTAGTATCTTGGTAGATCATATTATTGATTGGAAAATCTAAACTCTGCTACTTTGGTAGTTGTTGGATAGATAGATCTAAACCCGACAAAGGAGTTTATTGGATTAAACAGAAGAGCCTTTGTCTAACTCATATCACTGAGATTGAATAAAGTTGTTACCGAACAGATTTGTTGTTCCTTTACTATTTGGAATACGAACCAAAGGAATTGTTCCAGTGCGTGCACTTATTGAATGTCGGAAGCGCAGGGATACTGAAGAAACTAGGTGAACTATAGGTTTAGTTGCTTGGTCTCAACTATACGAAGTTGGTGTGATTTTGTATAGCGGGCTTAATTCTGAGAGTATTCAATTATGGACTAGGTCCCGGGGTTTTTCTACATTTGCGGTTTCCTCGTTAACAAAATATTGCTGTGTCATTTACTTTTGTTTTCCGCAATTATAATTGTTGTTATTATAATTTTAAGTAAATTACACAAACGTTAACTCTGCATTACTTGATAGTGACCCTATAGAGTTTGGTTAAGTCCGAACCTATTATCAAGTAATCACACTTTGATTGTTGTATTTTGTCGATCTCGTATCCATAGACGATCATACAAAGTGTGAATACCGATTCGTTGTATTGTCTCAACTCAGTCCATAGACAATCACTTTCGGTAAGAGGACTTATAAGTGGAAAAGTTTAAGATTGTGGTATATTTGGGTACCCTCGTATTTTCACATGAAGTCATTCCCACCGTAATAGATCCTTCGTACTGTTGCTGCAGTTGGTTGTGTTTGTAGTCTCCTCTTTTGCTGACGCTCTTCAAGCCATTTTTCAGCAATCAAGCCCATCTCCTTGGCTATCTTCTGCATTTATTCTATTTTCTCATCCATATCCAGCCAGCCAAGGAATGAAAGAGCATATATGCAAATGAAACCCCTGATAGCTTTGCATAAAAAAAAACCTTGATAGCTTGAAGAGTTCCATAATGGTCTTGTGAAGCTTTCGTCCTTCTTCTTCCTCTTTGTTAAGGTTGTCGTCGGTGAAATGCTCGTCGATGTCTTTCTTCATAAACAGAGGTTTCTCAACAACCAATTTAAACACCACATTCCAAGGTTAGATCTTCAAACACTCGAGCCATGTCAACTTTATGTGAAACCCCAGCTTCCAGACGGTGGTGTTGTATTTGGTTTTGGCTTTTCATCCAACACCAGTATCGTGTACCCAACATACTTGAGCAACTCAAGCCGCTTATGTGAGAGTAATTGGACAGTGGAGATCTTATGGATTTCACACCAGTAAGGCCATGAGATGAAAACTAAACATGGCATAGTTACAATTTTGGTACTTTCCTGCAGCACTAGGTGGGCGACTAACAAGGAAATTTTCGTGAAGCATTCTCCGGACATCTCCCAAATTTTTAGAGCACTGCTCGGTCGAACTCACAAGCGTTGCTATCTCAAGCTTGTTTGTCAAGTTTAGTTGATCAAAATTATAGTCTTGATTTCTAGTCTACTTATAGCTATGTCCCGAATTAGGATAGAATGTGTAGTTGAGCTTTAGACTTCACGACGTTCATCGATTGAAGACGAAGATCTACTAAGGAGAGCTTGGAGGAACCTCATCAACAAAAGGTATGTGGAGACTAAACTTATGTATCACTCAGAAGTCTATTTATCTTATATTATACAACTGTTTTCTTATTGCTATGTCTACGGATCTTCAACAACAATGATGTTGAGTTGAACACGTCCAGAATCTCCAGAGTACTTGGAGTAGCGAAGAATTCTAGGAATGTTGAAGAACCAAGGAAATCAAGCATGATGGATGAGAAGCTAAAAGAGTTTATTTATTTTGTAATTCATATGTATTGATAGTTTTGTCACTAAAATTGACAAAGGGGGAGATTGTTAGAGCACTGCTCGGTTGAACTCGCAAGCGTTACTATTTCAAGCTTGTTTGTAAAGTTTTGTTGATCAAAACTATAATCTTGATTTCTAGTCTACTTATAGATATGTCTCGGATTAGGATAAAATGTGTAGTTGAGCTTTAGACTTCACGGCGTTCATCGATTGAAAACGAAGATCTACTGAGGAGAGCTTGGAGAACCTTCATCACCAAAAGGTATGTGGAGACTAAAACTTATCCATCACTCAGAAGTCTATTATATTCTATCTTCTAATGAGACTAAGTCGTATAGCTATATATTGTTAGAGCATTGCTCGGTCGAACTCGCAAGAGTTGCTATCTCAAGCTTATTGTCAAGTTTAGTTGCCAAACCTATAAGTCTTGATTTCTAGTCTACTTATAGCTAAGTCTCGGACTAGGATAGAAAGTGTAGGTTAGCTCAAGACTCCACGGCGTTCATCATGCAAAGACAAAGAACTACTCAAGGAACTGGTGGATCTTCATCGACAAAAAGGAATGTGGAGACTTGAACTTATCTATCACTCAAAAGTATATCTACTTTATCTCCTATCTCGAGACAAAAGTCGTATTGCTATATAGACTTCGATTATACACATTTGCTATTTCGATCCGAGTTTATCTCGCCTATCTATTTCTCGAAATATGTGTTGGTAAGCTTTCTCTTTGGCCAAGTTCATCTTTAAAAGTGACGAAAGTCATGTTGATTATTTCAATATCATGAAAATTGCTTTGATGAAAAATAGTGTGTGAATAACCTCTATTTAACATCCTCTAATAATGTTTCAATGATTGAAATAAAGAGTTTAGAACATGTAACCATCTTTGGATATAAGCATATAATGTGTTCGCGCATTACTGTATAACTCCAAAAACCGGGAACCAAATGTATGCATACTTGTGTGTGTACTAAATGGTTGATGGAGACTGGGTAAGTATGCGTACCCGTACGCATACTGGCGGAAGTTCACGACCGTGAATTTCTGCTGAGTTTGGAAATAAAAACCAACTCAATCCGGTTACCTAAGTATGCGTACCCGTACGCATACTGGCGGAAAGTTCACGTCCGTGAATTTCTGCTGAGTTTGGAAACCAAAACAAACTCAAATCCAGTTACTTAAGTACGCATACCCGTACGCATACTTAAGTGTGCTACTTTCTAAAATTAGTTTGTTCATGAACTAAAACATTTATATAATAAGGAATGCAATTTGCAAATCGTGGCTATAATGTTCATGAACCGATTCGAGTGAATCAAAACCGATTTGCTTCGATTGAGTTTTGTATACTTCTATAAGATCTAAGCAATTGAAGAACTCTCGAACTAGTTCATTAGAGTCATTTGGACTAGTTATGTCGAAGATGAATAAGGTTGATATGAAAGTGCTCATATGGCTAACCATTTGGTTAACTACAGTTGAACCAACTAGGTGTACACGTTTAGGTACGGTTACACAAACCTAAATGAACGTGCATTTCATTTGTGTATAACAAGCTAAGTTCGATCTAACGGTTGAAAGATATTAGCTTGAATCTAATCAGGTTTTCATCTAACGGTGAATATTGAATGCTTTGTTACCAAGGTAACTTAGATTGCAAACCCTGATTTGAAGACTATATAAAGGAGAACTCTAGCAACTGGGAAACCTAATCCCCACACCTCCTGTGTGATACTAGTTATATAAGCTAAAGTCGATTCTCCTTTAACCTTAGGTTTCTACCGAGACCCTGTAGCTTAACGACTTAAAGACTTCATTGGGATTGTGAAGCCAGACCCAACTATTTCCTTGTAGTTGTGTGATCTTGTCTTGTAATTTCTATCGTGATTGAGTGCAATCGTAAGATTGGCTTGAGATTAATTTATCCGATAGGCAAGATACAAAAGTAGTCACAAACACCTTCGTCTCATCGTTTTTGATTCCGCAATATCTTGTTTTGCTAGTCGATTAAGATTATTGTGAGGTGATTAATAATTCTAGGCTGTTCTTCGGGAATATAAGTCCGGGTTATCGATTGGTTCCTGTTCACCTTGATTTATCAATAGACGGAACAAAACTCATAGGTATTTCTGTGGGAGACAGATTTATCTATTACTGTAGACTTTTCTGTGTGATACAGATTTGTTTATTAAAGTCTTCGACTTTGGGTCGTAGCAACTCTTAGTTGTGGTTTAGATCAGCTAAGGGAATCAAGTGCGTAGTATCCTGCTGGGATCAGAGACGTAAGGAGCGCAACTGTACCTTGAATCAGTGTGAGATTGATTAGGGTTCAACTACAGTCCAGACCGAAGTTAGTTTGTAGTAGGCTAGTGTCTGTAGCGGCTTAATACAGTGTGGTGTTCAATATGGACTAGGTCCCGGGGTTTTTATGCATTTGCGGTTTCCTCGTTAACAAAACTTCTGGTGTCTGTGTTATTTCTTTTTCGCATTATATTTTGTTATATAATTAAAATATCACAGGTTGTGTGTTTGAATCGATCAATTGATAAATCCAACCTTTGGTTGTTGATTGAAATTGATTTATCCTTGAACATTGGTCTTTGGTACCGTTCAAGTTTATTTCTCTTGTATTCAATCAGACTCGCAGATTTCTATTTGTTTGAGTTGGGATTGAATCGAGAAATTGAGATATAACTCTTTTATATACTTTTTATTAAGATTGAGTCTGGCTGTCTAGTTGATTCTCTGAAAAGTATATTGGAGTTAGTCCATACAGATTGCCAAATAAATTATTGGGTGAGGTTGTTGTACCCCCACTTTTTCAAAAAGTGATCACAAAGTTCTTAATCTCAGACTTTGTGGTTCCACAATAACTTCTTCTACTACCATATAGTTAAGTTATTGTGACGAGATTGATATTTCTAGGATGCTTTTCGGAAGTATAAGACCGGATTATCAATTGGTTCCTGTTCTCCTTGATTTATCATAAGACTGAACAAAACTTCATAGGTACTTCTGTGGGAGACAGATTTATCTATTAGAATATACTTATCTATGTGAGACGGATTTGTTTATAAGCCTTTCACTTTGGGTCGTAACAACTCTTAGTTGTGGGTGAGATCAGCTAAGGGAATCAAGTGCGCAGAATCCGGCGTGGTTCTAGAGGCGTAAGGAACGCGACTCTATCTTAATCGGTGTGAGACTTGGTTAGGGCTCAACTACATTCCAGTCCGAAGTTAACTTGTAGTAGGCTAGTGTCTGTAGCGGTTTAATACAGTGTGGTGTTCAAATCTGGATTAGGTCCCGGGGTTTTTCTTCATTTGCGGTTCCTCGTTAACAAAATTTCTGGTGTCTGTGTTATTTCTTTTCCGCATTATATTTGTTTATATAATTGAAATATCACAGGTTGTGCGTAGTTCAATCAGTTGATAAATCCGACCTTGTTTGTTGACATAACTTGATTAACATTTGGGCATTGGTCTTTGGTACCGTCCAAGTTATTTCTCATATCTATCAGGCTCACGGATTTCTATCTGTTCGATTTGCTGATTGCATTGAGAAATAGAGATAAAGCTCTTTGATATATTTCTTGATTGAGATCGCTTTTAAGTTGGTGCTCTCGGAATTATGTTTGATTTTAGTCCATACAGATTGCCGAACGAATTATTCTGTGTGGTTGTTATAACCCCTCTTTTTCAATTGGTATCAGAGCATGCAAACACGCTAAGACCTCACAAGTCTGTGTTTGTAGCAATCTGACTCTATGGACAGAAGCGTTATCTCTATAAACGTACCGCCAGTCTTTGATGGTTCGAATTACTTATGGTGGAAAATTGATATGCGTGCCTTTCTTCAAGCACGTGATTTTAAATCATGGGTTTGTGTTGTTAATAGCTATGATCCTCCATTAGTTACTGTAAATGGTGTAACTGTTGCAAAGGATATTGGTAAGTATGATCCCGCTGAGATTCTCGTTGCAAAGAGAAATTCTGACAGATTAAATGCTATCATCCATGCCATTACCCCGGATCTTAAGCACCATGTGTCTACGTGCACTCGGTCTAAAGATGCCTAGGATATGTTAGAAACTGTATTTGAAGGGAATACCTTTAAGAAAGAAGCTAGGCTTCAAAACCTAAATTCTGATTGGGAAAACCTTTATATGGCATATGAAGATTCATTTGATGAGTTTAATCACAAAGTGTCTGAAATTGTTAATGCATCTTTTGCATTGGGTAAGACTATTCTTGAAAAGAATATTGTGATGAAAATTCTCAGATTGCTACCAGCTAGATACGATTTTAATAAACATGCCATCGTTGAGGGAAATAACCTTGAAACACTTTCCGGAAATACTCTTGTTGGGAATTTAAAGATCTTTGATCATGAGCATGTATCCAAATCTGGGAAGGATATTGCTTTCAAAACACAAAAGAACACTAAATTACTTGATAAAAGTAAAAGTGTTGGCAACTTTGTGGATGATCCTATTGAGACTGATTCATCAGATGAAGATCTTGACAACTTAGTCTCTCTGATCACAAGACAGTTTAGAGATCTTCTTTTGAAAAGAAGTAAACGTTTTACCAGAGATAAATCCAGATCATCACTTAAACCTCATGATCGTGTTCCTCCTAAAAATAGGGGCATTATCGACACTGATGATGAGGATATACCACAGTGCTTCAAGTGTAAAGGTTTTGGTCATTTTTCTAATAAGTGTCCAAATCATAGAAAATACACTGGAAACAAAGGTTTTGCTGCAACTCTTGATGAAATGCCTGATCACTATGATTCAAACGAAGATAAAAAATCAAGTGTAGCACTCTTTGGCGAAAATATGAAATTTGATAATTGTAGCAATACCTACATCAATCTTGATATTCTTCCTGGAGAAACTTCTTCAACCACTTTGGAGAATAAAATGGATTTTTCTCTATATACTGGAAATTCTATCTCACATGTTTCAGGTACTTCAATTTGTTTAGCAGCATGTTCGTCTATGGTGCCTGAACCATCCTCCACATTCACATGTTCTTGTTGTACTATTAAGGGCCATGAACTCTCTAATTGTTTCAAGTACAAACACAAAGTAAGATATGTCAACAAACTGCAACGAATAGCAAATCGATTAGCAAACAAGCTCAAAGTTGTTCAGAAATCGAATCCATCCGAGGTATGTAAATTTAACCCACTCCCTCAGAAGTTGATTTCTAAAGAAAAAGTTAGCTTTTTACAGAAAAGAACTAGGTCTAAACGATCTACAAAAGGGGGTATTGAATTTTTCGTGCAGAAACCTTGTGGTGAACAGATTATTGTTCACCCCACACAATCTAATTGTGTTAAAGGTGCATCTTGTCTAATGTGCCCAAATGTCAAAAATAGAAAAGAGTTGTACACGATCGGGTTTTAAGAGAAATTTTTTTCTTTTGAATTTCGGTTGCTCTCAAACAGTATTGAAAGGGCTTTACCCTGTTTGATTATTAAAAGGAGGTTAAAATCGACAATTCTACCTTTTTTAGGGTTGGGTATTGTTCGGATGTGAATCCTACTTACTTTGTATATAGGTTCCGTACCCTACATTCTTTTTCCTTCTCTGAAAAACTCTTTTTATCAAAAGATTGCTTGTGGAGGTAGTTTTATGTATTTCTTTCACAATCCCATACTTGAATGGAGACTCCAAGCATCACATCTTCTGATGGAAAAGATGTTAACATGATTGTTAAGCTATCAATCATGAAGGAAAAAGGTAAATCTCATTCCTCTACAACTATGAAGAGAAAAATGAAGAATATGAAGAGACCAAGGCTAACCCCTCAAATTTTTAGAAGTTTTCTGGTGTTCTTGAAGAGTTGAAAGAAACAAGGATGAAGATGCAGCAAATAAAGGCTATTGTTCTAATATTGAAATTCAAAAGGCCCTGGTTCGGCATCAGTCAAGAAGGTTTGTTGGAATTAACTCCTTTCTCCATGAACCTTATGTTCCAATGTCTGTTGACGACAAGGAGTTCAGGGACGATAAAGAATTTTTCAAGAATCTTAATGTCTAGGAAACTAGAATTTATTCTTATATTTTAAGAAGGATAACTAGGGTTTGGAATAGAAAATATTGTGATTACACATAGCTATTGCCAACGATTTTCTTCTTGCAATGCTTTTAGATTTATTTATTTAAATTCTAAGTTATTTGGAAGATGATTTTGCAGTATTAATCTTTATTGGTTTTATATATTGCAAAAATATTTTATGGGATAGGTGTGTTTACGTCCGTGAACTATGATTATCTCATATATGCTCAAAAGTTAAGTTTATTGTGTCTTTACGCAAATATTGATAAAAGATAGAATGAACTTTTGAAAATTCCGCAGTATTGATCTTTCCCTGGTCCACTTTTATGTGAAAGTACTGTATGGTTCCGTAAGTTTTCTTATGTTGAGCGTTTCCGATTTAATTAATCAATAAGGTCTTCTTGTGATTAATTTATTCGAGTTTACCGGATACAAATCTAGGTAGTTTGTTAATATCCAAAGAAATCCTTATTTTCTTGTAAAAGTAAGGTCGCTCGTGTTGTTCTTTCGGGAATGACATCTAATGGGGGGAGAGTTCTTAATTGAACTTGTGCTTAATTGCCATATCTTTGTGGGGAGTGCGGCTGTGGAATATTGTATGAGTTATCTTGTATCTTTATAAACTCCTTGATGAATACACTAAGTTTCGACTATGTGAAATCATCAAAACAAAGTTGATATGTTCTCTTTTAGTCATGAATTATCTCTTTGATAATTTCATTATGATCCCGTAGTTTTCGTACCTTTGCCAATTTATATTGACAAAAAGGGGGAGAATTATTTGGATGTTCACACTACATACATATGGTTTACGAATCATTATGTAAGGGGGAGTGGTTTTCATTGTGAGATGAAGTATTGACTAAGGCGGAGTGATATATATCACCGTAGTATTATTGTCAAAGTTGTGATGCAATTGGACTTTGATGCTGTGTAATAATACTTGACATTGTATAACAATGATTGAGAATAACTGTTTTCTTATTGTTATGTCTACGGATCTTCAACAACAATGATGTTGAGTTGAACACGTCCAGAATCGCTAGAGTACTTGGAGTAGCGAAGAATTCAAGGAATGTTGAAGAACCAAGGAAATCAAGCATGATGGATGAGAAGCTAAAAAGTTTATTTATTTTGTAATCCATATGTATTGATAGTTTTGTCACTAAAATTGACAAAGGGGGAGATTGTTAGAGCACTGCTCGGTGGAACTCGATAGCGTTACTATTTCAAGCTTGTTTGTCAAGTTTAGTTGATCAAAACTATAATCTTAATTTCTAGTCTACTTATAGATATGTCTCGGATTAGGATAAAATGTGTAGTTGAGCTTTAGACTTCACGGCGTTCATCGATTGAAGACGAAGATCTACTGAGGAGAGCTTGGAGCAACTTCATCACCAAAAGGTATGTGGAGACTTAAACCTATCTATCACTCAGAAGTCTATTATATTCTATCTTCTAATGAGACTAAGTCGTATAGCTATATATTTTTAGAGCATTTCTCGGTCGAACTCGTAAGCGTTGCTATCTCAAGCTTGTTGTCAAGTTTAGTCGCCAAAACTATAAGTCTTGATTTCTAGTCTACTTATAGCTAAGTCTCGGAATAGGATAGAAAGTGTAGTTGAGCTCTAGACAACACGGCGTTCATCATGCAAAGACGAAGAACTACTCAAGGAACTGGTGGATCTTCATCGACAAAAAGGTATGTTGAGACTTGAACTTATCTATAACTCAAAAGTCTATCTACCCTATCTCCTATCTTGAGACAAAAGTCGTATTGCTATATAGACTTCGATTATACACATTTTCTATTTCGAGCCGAGTTTATCTCGCCTATCTATTTCTCGAAATATGTGTTGGTAAGCTTTCTCTTTGGCGAAGTTCATCTTTACAAGTGACAAAAGTCATGTTGATTATTTCAATATCTTGAAAATTGCTTTGATGAAAAATAGTGTTGTGAATAACCTCTATTTAACATCCTCTAAGAATGTTTCAATGATTGAAATAAAGAGTTTAGAACATGTATCCATCTTTGGATATAAGCATATAATGTGTTCGAGCATTACTGTATAACTCCAAAAACCGGGAACCAAATGTATGCATACTTGTGTATGTACTAAATGGTTGATGAAGACTGGGTAAGTATGCGTACCCATACGCATACTGGCGGAAGTTCACGACCATGAATTTCTGCTGAGTTTGGAAATCAAAACCAACTCAATCCGGTTACCTAAGTATGCGTACCCGTACGCATACTGGCGAAAAGTTCATGTCCGTGAATTTCTGCTGAGTTTTGAAACCAAAAAAAAACTCAAATCCGCTTACTTAAGTACGCATACTTAAGTGTGTTACTTTTTAAAATTGGTTTGTTCATGAACTAAAACATTTATATAATAAGGAATGTAATTTGCAAACCGTGGCTATAATGTTCATGAATCGATTCGGATGAATCAAAACCGATTTTGCTTCGATTGTGTCTTGTATACTTCTATAAGATCTAAGCAATTGAAGAACTCTCGAACTAGTTCATTTGAGTCATTTGGACTAGTTATGGTGAAGATGAATAAGGTTGATCTGAAAGTGCTCATATAGCTAACCATTTGGTTAACTACTGTTGAACCAACTAGGTGTACACGTTTAGGTACGGTTACTCAAACCTAAATGACGTATATTTCATTTATGTATAACAAGCTAAGTTCGATCTAACGGTTGAAAGATATTGTCTTGAATCTAATTAGGTTTTCATCTAACGATGAATATTGAATGCTTTGTTACCAAGGTAACTTAGATTGCAAACCCTGATTTAAAGACTATATAAAGGAGAACTCTAGCAACTGGGAAACCTAATCCCCACACCTCCTATGTGATACTAGTTGTATAAGCTAGAGTTGATTCTCTTTTAACCTTAGGTTTCTACAGAGACCCTGTAGGTTAACGACTTAAAGACTTCATTGGGATCCTGAAGCCAGACCTAAATATTTTTTCTGTAGTTGCGTGATCTGATCTTGCTGTTTCTATCGTGATTGAGTGCAATCATAAGATTGGCTTGAGATTAATTTCTCCGATAGGCAAGAGAGCAAAGTAGTCACAAACATATTCATCTCATCGTTTGTGATTCCGCAATATCTCGTTTCGCTAGTCGATTAAGATTATTGTGAGGTGATTGATAATTCTAGGCTGTTCTTCGGGAATATAAGTCCAGGTTATCGATTGGTTCCTGTTCATCTTGATTTATCAAAAGACGGAACAAAACTCATAGGTATTTCTATGGGAGACAGATTTATCTATTACTTTAGACTTTTCTGTGTGATACAGATTTGTTTATTAAAGTCTTCGACTTTGGGTCGTAGCAACTCTTAGTTGTGGGTGAGATCAACTAAGGGAATCAAGTGCGTAGTATCCTGCTGGGATCATAGACGTAAGGAGCGCAACTGTACCTTGGATCAGTATGAGATTGATTGGGGTTCAACTATAGTCCAGACCGAAGTTAGTTTGTAATAGGATAGTGTCTGTAGCGGCATTATACAATGTGTGTTCAATCTGGACTAGGTCTCGGGGTTTTTCTTCATTTGCGGTTTCCTCGTTAACAAAACTTATGGTGTATGTGTTATTTCTTTTCCGCATTATATTTTGTTATATAATTGAAATATCACAGGTTGTGCGTTTTAATCGATCTATTGGTAAATCCGACCTTTGGTTGTTGATTGAAATTGATTGATACTTGACATTGGTCTTTGGTACCGTTCAAGTTAATTTCTCTTGTATTCAATTAGACTCGCAGATTTCTATTTGCTTGAGTAAGTATTGAATCGAGAAATTGAGATATAACTCCTTGATATACTTTTTCTTAAGATTGAGTCTGACTTTGTAGTTGATTCTCTTAAAAGTATATTGGAGTTAGTCCATACAGATTGCTAAGCGAATTATTGGGTGTGGTTGTTGTACCCCCACTTTTTCAATTGGTATCAGAACAGGCAAACACGTTTAAAGACCTTATAAGTATGTGTTTGTAGAGATCTGACTATATGGATAGTAATCTCTCTGATAACGTAACACCAGATCAGAGTTCCTTTGAGATGTTTCAAAATCCCGAGACATCTTAGAAACCTCCTGTATCTGCTTCTATGTTTGAATCTTTCTTCAACTGGGAAAATTATCTTGATGAACCGTTGGATGATCTTTCAGATGAGAGTGATTCAGAAGAAGGAAAAACTATTGATGAGGAAGTCTCTCAATATATCCAGCTCTTTGACCATGCTTTGAAAGAAAAGAAGTCAACAGCTTGCTTGAGTAAATATTTGGCACCTCTCTTTCAAGAAAACAGAAAAATGAGAAAACTTTTTAAAGGTTATGATTGTGGATATAAACTTTTACAATCTATCGTTAAAGATCGAGAAGAAGACTTATGCTCAAAAAGATCCGAATGTGATAATCTCCTTCGAAATCTCTTTGTGTTGAAAGAAAGACTTGCAGAATCTGAAGAAAGGTGTGACTCTCGACAGAAATGTTTTAATAACAGAGAACTCAGTCTCCTCGCCAGAGAAAAATATTTGGAGAATGATCTCGATGTTGTCCTTAATAAGGTAAATTCACTGGAAGAGAATCTGAAAAAATTCAATTCTAGCTCTACAAAATTATCTTCTATGCTTGGAGCATGTAAAGAACATCGTGATATACGTGGTCTGGGCTATAAGGGAATAGACGCTCCAAGTACTGGTAAGATCAATTTTGTTCATGCTAATGACAATTCTTCATGTGAAAAAACTTTTCTTGCAGCCGACGGTCTTAGGAACAAGGATTGTAGTCCTTCAAATTCAACTCGCATGAGAACAGTCAAGAACAATTCCTTTAACTGCTATTATTGCGGAAATAAAAGACATCTTGAACGAAGATGTCGTTTTGGACTGAGGAATGAGAAACTTCACAACATTCTTGCATGGATGTCTAAAGAAGTAATTAAACCTGTCTCTCTTATTGCTGGAGTAAAAGGCAGTGTCTGCAATCAAGAGAAATATTGTGATGAGTCATTTCTAGATTTTGATTTTTAGACAAAAAATGCCTACAATGGTAAAAGCAGGAACGTCAAGTGGACAACTGACTCCTTAAATTATTCTGAGAAGAGAAAAAGGAATAGGAGAAAGAAAGAAAGATCAAATTCCTTATCTCTCTCTGAAAAAGGCCGTGAACCAGAGGTGTCTGCTCTAGATTTCAGTCATATCAATAATCGAGTCTCTGAGCTCAAGATAAGCATAAACAGTCTCAAACGGAGCATCAAAAAGGCAAGGAAAGCAGTAGGTTCAGGTATTCCTTGTTCCCCTCTGGTTAAATCTCTTTCAACTAATCCTAGTGATTTTTCTGAAAATCTTCATGAAAGAAAGAGAGAAGAAGTCAATATTCCTGATGAGCAAAAGGCTCATCATGCTCATCAAAATAAAACAGGACTGCTCAATGTAGCATCCTTCTTGTAATGTGGAAGGATGCTCATAATTCTCAAGAAGCCCTTGTGTCTTGAGAAAGTAGTTGTTGTTATATTTTAGTTTTTTTTTCTCTTTGCTCTTACAAAACAATGATCATAAAACTGTTGAGCCTTGCTCCAGTACTTTACATGATGTAATTTTTTTGATCATTTACTCTTGAGAATAACTCCTTGTTTGATTGTCTTGTTTTTTAACAATTCTTTTTTGTTCCCTTGAACAAAGAATGTCATCTTTTGGTTTAGAATGATTCTTGATTTTTTCAAGACTTCCTCTAAATTTAGCTCCATTATTCTCCTAGTCTCGTACCAAGGTTGTATCCATGTGTGCACGTACACCTGACCCATACGGAACATATACGAGTAACCCTAGGGTTTCCTATGACACACTCATATATATATGTATGTATGTATGTATCATGCTCCTTTTGATACATACATATTCCATAACGTCAATAGGTTCATCTGACTTATGTGTATACAATGGATGGATGCTACAAAGAAGACAATGTTGAGAAGGGAAAGATTATCGAGTTTCATGAGAATCCTGTTTTCATAACCTGCTATCATGTTGTTGATCATGAAAACAAACTACCAGTTCAGATGTCATCACAACTGGTAGGAAATCTTCTTCGAGATTTTGAGGTTGTACATGAACAACTTGGAAATGCAACAAGGAATCTTGATTATCTGAAAAATGAACTGAAAAAAGCAACTGATGAGCTCGTCTATGTTCAATCTCTAGTTGTTGGCCATGTTTAATGCTTTTCGAATCATGTTCTCTAAGAGTTGTGTATTTTTCCTAGGAAAGCTTCTTATGAGAATTTTATTCTTGTGTTTTTAAGAAGAATAACTAGAGTTTGGAATAGCCATTATTGTGATTACACATAGCTATGTCCAACGATTTTCATCTTCAATGTTTTTAGATTTATTTATTTAAATTCTAAAGTTTGTTTTGAAGATGATTTTGCAGTATTAATCTTTATGGTTTTATATATTGCAATTTGTTATGGTATATGTGTGTTTGCGTCCGTGAACTATGATTGTCCCATACATGGTCAAAAGTTAAGTCTTTCGTACGTCGATATGTAAGTATTGATAAAAGAATGAATGAACTTTTGACAAAAACAAAAGATAAGCCTTTTATGTCATTATGCAAATATTGATGAAGAAAGGATGAGCTTTTGTTTACAAAGATTAAGTCTATATATGTTATTGTGCAAATAGTGATGAAAGATAGAATGAATCTTTGTTTATTCCGCGGTATTGATCTTCCCTGGTCCATATTTTTATGTTTATACTGTGCGGCTCCGTAAGTTTTCTTATGTTGAGCATTTTCCAATTAGATTAATCATGGGTTCTCTTGTGATTAATTTAGTTGAGTATTCCGGTTGAATTAATCATGGGTTCACTTGTGGTTAATTCAATTGAGTATTTTGGATACAAATTCATATTCTTATGTGATTTTTTGTTGTCCAAATAAATCCTTCTTTTCTTGTGAAAGTAAGGTCGCTTTTGTTTGCATTAAATGGGGGAGAGTTCTTAATTGAACTTGTGCTTAATTGCCAAATCTTTGTGGGGAGTGCGGCTGTGGAATATTATAGGGGTTATCTTGTATCTTTATAAACTCCTTGATAAATGCATTTAGTTTTGGCTATATGATTGCATCTAAAAAGTTGATATGTGCTTTCTTTTGGTCATGAAGTGTCTCTATGGAAATTTCATTAGGATCCCACTAGTTTTCGTACCTTTGCCAATTTTATTGACAAAAAGGGGGAGAATTAATGTGTAGTTCACACTACAAATACATATGGTTTTAGGATCATTATGTAAGGGGGAGTGGTTTTCATGTGAGATGAAGTATTGACTAAGGTGGAGTGATACATATCACCATAGTATTGTTTTCAAAGTTGTGATACAATTGAACTTTGATGTTGTGTAATAATACTATGACACTGTGTAACAATGATTGAGAGTTATTGTTTTCTCATTGTTATGGCTACGGATCTTCAACAACGGTGATGTTGATTTGAATATCTTTGGAATCATTGGAGTACTTGGAAGTGACGAAGATTTCGACTAATGTTGAAGAACCAAGGAGATCATGCATGTTAAAGAGAAGCTGCAAAGTTTATTTATTTTGTATTCCATATGTATTGATAGTTTTGTCACTAAAATTGACAAAGGGGGAGATTGTTAGAGCATTGGTCGGTCGAACTCGCAAGCGTTGCTATCTCAAGCTTGTTGTCAAGTTTAGTTTCCAAAACTATAAGTCTTGATTTCTAGTCTACTTATAGCTAAGTATCGGACTAGGATAGAAAGTGTAGTTGATCTCTAGACTCCACGACGTTCATCATCCAAAGACGAAGAACTACTCAAGGAACTGGTGGATCTTCATCGACAAATAGGTATGTGGAGACTTGAACTTATCTATAACTCAAAATTCTATCTACTCTATCTCCTATCTTGAGACAAAAGTCGTATTGCTATATAGACTTTGATTATACACATTTTTTATTTCTAGCCGAGTTTATCTCGCCTATCTATTTCTCGAAATATGTGTTGGTAAGCTTTCGCTTTGGCCAAGTTCATCTTTACAAGTGACGAAAGTCATGTTGATTAATTCAATATCTTGAAAATTGCTTTGATGAAAAATAGTGTGTGAATAACCACTATTTAACATCCTCTAAGAATGTTTCAATGATTGAAATAAAGAGTTTAGAACATGTAACCATCTTTGGATATAAGCATATAATGTGTTCGCGCATTACTGTATAACTCCAAAAACCGGGAACCAAATGTATGCATACTTGTGTGTGTACTAAATGGTTGATGGAGACTGGGTAAGTATGCGTACCCGTACGCATACTGGCGGAAGTTCACGACCGTGAATTTCTGCTGAGTTTGGAAATCAAAACAAACTCAATCTGGTTACCTAAGTATGCCTACCCGTACGCATACTAGCGAAAAGTTCACGTCCATGAATTTCTGCTGAGTTTGGAAACCAAAAAAAAATCAAATCCGGTTACTTAAGTAGCATACCCGTACGCATACTTAAGTGTGTTACTTTCTAAAATTGGTTTGTTCATGAACTAAAACATTTATATAATAAGGAATGCAATTTGCAAACCATGGCTATAATGTTTATGAATCGATTCGAGTGAATCAAAACCGATTTTGCTTCAATTGTGTCTTGTATACTTCTATAAGATCTAAGCAATTGAAGAACTCTCGAACTAGTTCATTAGAGTCATTTGGACTAGTTATGGTGAAGATGAATAAGGTAGATACAAAAGTGCTCATATGGCTAACCATTTGGTTAACTACTGTTGAACCAACTAGGTGTACACGTTTAGGTACGGTTACTCAAACCTAAATGATGTATATTTCATTTGTGTATAACAAGCTAAGTTCAATCTAACGGTTGAAAGATATTAGCTTGAATCTAATCAGGTTTTCATCTAACTGTGAATATTGAATGCTTTGTTACCAAGGTAACTTAGATTGCAAACCCTGATTTGAAGACTATATAAAGGAGAACTCTAGCAATTGGGAAACCTAATCCCCACACCTCCTGTGTGATACTAGCTGTATAAGCTAGAGTTGATTCTCCTTTAACCTTAGGTTTTTACCGAGACACTGTAGGTTAACGACTTAAAGACTTCATTGGGATATTGAAGCCAGACCCAACTATTTTCTCTGTAGTTGTGTGATCTGATCTTGCTGTTTCTATCGTGATTGAGTGCAATCGTAAGATTGGCTTGAGATTAATTTCTCCGATAGGCAAGATAGAAAAGTAATCACAAACATCTTCGTCTCATCGTTTGTGATTCCGCAATAACTTGTTTCGCTAGTCGATTAAGATTATTGTGAGGTGATTGATAATTCTAGGCTGTTCTTCGGGAATATAAGTCCGGGTTATCGATTGGTTCATGTTCACCTTGATTTATCAAAAGCCGGAACAAAACTCATAGGTATTTCTGTGGGAGATAGATTTATCTATTACTGTAGACTTTTCTGTGTGATACAGATTTGTTTATTAAAGTCTTCGACTTTGGGTCGTATAAATTCTTAGTTATGGGTGAGATCGGCTAAGGGAATCAAGTGTGTAGTATCCTACTGGGATCAGAGACGTAAGGAGCGCAACTATACCTTGGATCAGTGTGAGATTGATTGGGGTTCAACTTCAGTCCAGACCGAAGTTAGTTTGTAGTAGGATAGTGTCTGTAGCGGCTTAATACAGTGTGTGTTCAATCTGGACTAGTTCCCGGGGTTTTTCTACATTTGCGGTTTCCTCGTTAACAAAACTTCTGGTGTCTGTGTTATTTCTTTTCCGCATTATATTTTGTTATATAATTGAAATATCACAGGTTGTGCGTTTGAATCGATCAATTGGTAAATCCGACCTTTGGTTGTTGATTGAAATTGATTGATACTTGAACATTGGTCTTTGGTACCGTTCATGTTAATTTCTCTTGTATTCAATTAGATTCGCAGATTTCTATTTGCTTGAGTAAATATTGAATCGATAAATTGAGATATAACTCCTTGATATACTTTTTATTAAGATTGAGTCTGACTGTCTAGTTGATTCTCTTAAAAGTATATTGGAGTTAGTCCATATAAATTGCTAAGCGAATTATTGGGTGAGGTTGTTGTAGCCCCACTTTTTCATATATACTTTTACATTATACACATTTGATATTTTGAGCCGAGTTTATCTAGCGTATCTATTTCTCGAAATATGTGTTGGAAGCTTTTTGCGTTAACTATGTTCATCATTATTCTTGACGAGTTTAGTTTGAAACAATTTATTTGTTGGAAACTAAATACTGAGTCAAAAGATGATCATGTGGAAATTTCCTTGAAACATCTTACATGATTTGTGTGAGACAATCATTTGATTTCGACTAGGAAAGTTTCGTATTAATCATTCGATCACTTGAGAATTACTTGAAGCTAGTGGTTTGTGTGAGACAGCCATTGTCGTATTTTAAGGATGTCTCAATGATTGAACTGGGAGTTTAAAAAAATTGACCATGTCTGGATACAACACGGTATGCATACCTAGTATGCGAACTGTATTGTTATGATTCAGGTCCGGGAACCTTGTTTACGTACCTAGTATGCGAACGGTTTTAACTGTAAAGGTCCGGGAACCTTGTTTGCGTACCTAGTATGCGAACGGTTTTACCTGAGTTGGGTCCGGGACGGCTGTTCGCATACCTGGTTAGCGAACGGCTGGACAGGCCAAGGTCCGGAGCTGTTGTTTGCATACCTGGTTAGCCAACATAGTGGTTAAGTTCTAAAATCGGCAAGTATGATTCTCATACTCATGAACTAAAATATTTATGAATTAAGGAATGCAATCTTTGCAAACTGTGGCTTAATGTTAATGAATTGATTCTTGTATAAGTATTTTGTACGATTACGAATCAATCCGATTTTGTTTCAATTTGTTCATATATATTTCTATGAGATAGTGAACAATTGAACAACTCTGTGTGAAATACAATTAGATTCATTTGATTATCTTTCATGATTGATTGATCATCATATTTGATCAAGAAGTGTTAGATGAACGTGGTTAAGTTAAAAGTGTTCATATGGCTAACTTCGGTTAATTGCTATTGAGCCAACTCAATATACACGTTTAGGTACGGTTACCCATATCTAATGAAAGTATATTTCATTTGTGTGTAACAAGCTAAGACCATCTAATGGTGGAGATTAATTGCTTTATTATTAAGCAGACTTAGCTTGAATCTTAAATAAGGTTTTCATCTAACGGTGAATATTGAATGCTTTGTTACTAAGTTATCTTAGCTTTGATTGTAAGCAACCCTGATTTGAAAGACTATATAAGGGAGAACTCTGGCAACTGGAAAACCTTATCCCGACACTTTCCTGTGTCCTAGTTGTGTACTAGAGTCGATTCTCCTTTAACCTAGGTTTTTCCAAAACCATATTAGGTTAACAACTTGAAGACTTCATTTGGGATTCGTGAAGCCAGATCCATCTATTTTCTTTGTGGTTGCGTATTCTGATCTTACTTGTTCTATCGTGTTGAATACTATCTTCTCTAAGATTTGCTCGAGATTTATCTTCGATAGGTAATATATAAAAAGTAATCACAAAGTTCTTCGTCTCAGACTTTGTGGTTCCACAATAACTTCTTCTACTACCATATAGTTAAGTTATTGTGACGAGATTGATATTTCTAGGATGCTTTTCGGAAGTATAAGACCGGATTATCAATTGGTTCCTGTTCACCTTGATTTATCATAAGACTGAACAAAACTTCATAGGTACTTCTGTGGGAGACAGATTTATCTATTAGAATAGACTTATCTGTGTGAGACAGATTTGTTTATAAGCCTTTCACTTTGGGTCGTAACAACTCTTAGTTGTGGGTGAGATCAGCTAAGGGAATCAAGTGCGCAGAATCCGGCGTGGTTCTAGATCCGTAAGGAACGCGACTCTATCTTAATCGGTGTGAGACTTGGTTAGGGCTCAACTACATTCCAGTCCGAAGTTAACTTGTAGTAGGCTAGTGTCTGTAGCGGCTTAATACAGTGTGGTGTTCAAATCTGGATTAGGTCCCGGGGTTTTTCTGCATTTGCGGTTCCTCGTTAACAAAATTTCTGGTGTCTGTGTTATTTCTTTTCCGCATTATATTTGTTTATATAATTGAAATATCACAGGTTGTGCGTAGTTCAATCAGTTGATAAATCCGACCTTGTTTGTTGACATAACTTGATTAACACTTGGGCATTGTTCTTTGGTACCGTCCAAGTTATTTCTCATATCTATCAGGCTCACGGATTTCTATCTGTTCGATTTGCTGATTGCATTGAGAAATAGAGATAAAGCTCTTTGATATATTTCTTGATTGAGATCGCTTTTAAGTTGGTGCTCTCGGAATTATATTGGAGTTTAGTCCATACAGATTTCCGAACGAATTATTGGGTGTGGTTGTTATACTCCCGCTTTTCACAACTGCTCAGAACCAAGGTTGGGTACATGCCGAACTTGACTATAAATATAAGTCCACACTTGTCTGACATATTACCAAGAATTTTGAACAAAGGTGTAGATCCTAGTAGTTGTGGAAGATTACTAGTTGTGGAAGATGATGGCCTACTATCGACCGTCCACCTACAACTTCAGGTGGGCGTAAATTGTTATTGCTGGTTTTTTATAATTGTATTTCTCGACTTTATAACTAAGGCCCATGTATCGTAGGCGAAGAATAACAGAGCTAATAATAAGCATGTTAATGGGTAATACTTGGGAGATGAAATTGTTCAAATTGAAACGTGTTTATTAGACGATCAATGATCACACATGTTTATTAGACGAGAGATCAATGATCAATAGAAAATAGATAGATATATGGCTAAGTAAACTTGGACCTGAGCCGTGGAATTTATGCATACTACATATCTTCTTCTTTTTTTGTAGGTTTTTAGTTTGATGGCTGGATAGTTAAAATTAGTCTACTTCTTGGATGTCATGGTATATGGTCTAGTCTTGGTTTCACTATCTAACTAGCTAGTGAAGGACCATAAATGATTGAGAAGTTGTAGAGTTTGTGCTGGATCCTGGAACCAAGATGATTCTAGAAGCTTCTATAAAGCCACACTGACAGGACTGTCCACAAATACCTTATTTTGGAGGGTGTTGTTTGGTAGAAGTTGCATGACCCATGCAGTTTGACCGGAAAGTCATGAATAAACATCATCTTAATGTTTGCATTATTTGTATTCCCCTCGTATAAGATATACTTATCTCGCTAACGGGCATTGCCACCAAACAATTGGACTAGCTAGTTATAAGCCTTCTTTTTCTTTCATTTAACTTGTCTGAAACTAGTCCTGTTTCTTTTCTTTTTATGTTATGGGCCACCGGAAACAAGAACAACTAGCCTCACAATTTATGCTAGCTCTTCCAATGCTTCCACTCATTTTCTTAATTCCAACTGACCAAGTAAATCCAACATAACTGCATAACCTGGTTAAAAACATGTGCAAACCTTATTGTCCGAACAATTTAGAGAACCAAATAGCTGGAAATGAATACAATCCTCAAGAGAATAGTGGCGATACATACCACACTGAGTAACCCTCTTCCCTCACAAAATGCAATAGATCAGTTAATTTATATGAACTTGTTGTATAAAATACCATCAGAGACTGTGAGCTTCTATTTTAGTTTGGCTTTACTTTATTGTTTATTGTTTTTGTGTCTGCAGTTAGGTGTAAACTGTAGTTTTATTGAATCTATTTTATTGAATCTATTTTCTGTGGAATTAATCAATCTGTCTAACGTGCATTCAATTTTTTTGTTTAGAACAGATTAACTCTAAACATTATCCTCAGATTATTTCTTGTTTCTTCGTAGTATAATTGTACATTTTTGTTGTTGGGTTAGTCTATTTATCTTAGGTCAATTTCATTTTGTTGGTATTGAAAAGAATGAATCTGATCACTGAACTCAATTACTCTTGTCCTCTTTGCCTTTAAATTACTCTATAGTTCTCTCACTTTAAGCATACCATTCTCAGACAACATTTACTATAGTTTAAATTCTTATAGTACCAATTTTCGGAGAAAGGCTTTTTAACAATGAGGCTTTTAGCCTGGAATGTCTAAGGTATTGGGCCTCCAGTAACTGAGGATCTTTTAAATTATACAAATGGTTTGCGCTACAAACCTGCTAACTCCAGCTAAAAATTATGCTAAGGGGTGTTATGTTGGAAAGATAAAACACCGGTTTTACCGTTTATTCTGAAATAATATATACTCCCTCTGTTTCAACATTTTTGTCCTCTATATTATTTTCGTCAGTTCCAACATTATGTCCTACTTCTGTTTATTGTCATACTTTTTCAATAATTTCTCAAATATGCCCTTATTTTATTTTAATCAGAAATATATTTTCAATAAGATCTTATTTGAAATCATTAAAAATATCTATCAAAATAGGAAAACAGTATGATTAATATCTTTATACTTTTTTATCTTCATATTTTTTAGAAAAAATTATGGTAAATAAATAACAGTAGTTGAAAACGTGAGGGTACCAAAATACACCACTAACCTTTTCTTAGGCAACCTGTATGGACAAACCTAAATACAATTCCGAGAGTTCAACTTAATGAATCGAGGAGTATTATTCAAAGTTATATCTCTTTCTCTCACAATCAGAAAGTTGACAAAACCAAATCCGTGAACCTGATTTACGTGTGAGAGTTCTTGGACGATCTCAAAAATCAATATCCAAGAATCAATCAAGTCGTATCCAACAAACAAGGATAGATGTATCTACTTTGATTAATTTACGTACAACCTGTGATATTTCAATTATAAAGACTAGTGATACCACATGTGCGATGCAATGCTTGAATTTGATTCTTTTAATAAAACCAAATTTGATAACAATGATTATTTTTTCCGTAAAATAAAAATTTAATACTCTTATTTGTACTCGTTAGTAGATAATTCAAACAACTTTTCAAACATATAAATTTTACAAAAATCCGGTTTGTATTTTAGAAGATATCAAGTTTTGTAACTCTTTGATCTATTTTTTAAAACAATGGCAATTTTGTAAATATGCAAATATTGGTTTAATGTACATTTTTATCCTTAAATACATATGTGTAGTGATAGTTGACATTGAAGGCCATATTAGTAATATCAAGATTAGATTATTTTGTCTTTTTGTGACCAACCAAAAAGGGGTCTTTTTTTAATTATAGTATAAGATAAGATAAGATAATGCGGAAAAGAAATAACACAGACACCAAATTTTTTGTTAATGAGGAAACCGCAAGTGCAGAAAAACCACGGGACCGAGTCCAGACGTGAACACCAAACTGTATTAAACCGCTACAGACACTAGCCTACTACCAATTAACTTCAGACTGGAATGTAGTTGAGACTGAATTAAACCCTCATAGCAATTCAGTTACATCCTTGCTCCTTACGCCTCTTGAATCCCAATAGTATTCTGCGCAAATGGTTCCCATAGATGACGTCCTTTACAGCCTAAGAGTTGCTTCAACTCAATTGAAGAATTTAAACCAATCTACCTCCCACAGATAAGCCTATATGTGTGATTTCCTTTTTGATCAATGGATCAAGGTGAGACTGGAAATCGATAGCAATAGAAAAAGTCTAGCTAACCTAAAAATCTGGACTTATGTTTCCCGAAGAGTAGCCTAGATTATTATTCACCTCACAAGTATTAAACCTATGAAATCACAAAGTCTGAGACGAAAAGAACTCTGTGATTTCTATCTATCTTGTTCGAGTGAGCAGCTCAACAATCAAACAAGATTAGGATACACAAGCAAGATAAAAGATAGTTGGACCTGGCTTCACGAATCCCTAGGTGAATACTTTTTAGTCGCTAAACCCTAGAAGGACTTTAGGGAGAGGACGACTCTAGTTTACAACTAGGACACACAAAGAATAGTGCCAAGGATTCAAAAATCCCAGTTGCTGAGGTTCTCCCTTATATAGACTTTCAAAGTATAGGTTGTTTTAGTTTTACGCTATGAAATCTTTAGAACCAAGCAAACAATATCCATCGTTAGATGAATCTTTGAAGTGATATTAACATAACAAGCTATACACTCTGGTTAGGATGAACCGTAACAGAACCGTGTATAAAGACATTGTTCATGGACGGTTAGCCGAGACTAGCCGATTGAACCATAAGCTTACACATTTTCATATAACACGTAAGACTTTTCACTTGAGTCACAACCATAGGTTATAAAGTGATCAATCATGTCTATATATTGTTTTTAGAGATTTATTCAAATGTCAATTATGTCACAGAAATAATTTTTGTGCATATGAAAATATTCGAAAGGGAAAGTACGTGTACTCTACCTTGTTCGTGACTATTTTTGTCATGGTACATGTACCCTTAAGACAAAAACGAGTTCAGGAACTCACATTACTTTTCTGGTTTGCGTACCGGGTATGGGTACCACACCGGTTTCAAAACCAACAGTTCCTTTACGGTATGCATACTGGTTATGCGTACCATTCCTGGTTCATGAGCAACAGACTTTTTATGGTATGAATACCGGGTATGCGTACCAAAAAGTTTTTGTCGACATATAGCTACTCCGGTATGTGTACTGAGTACATGTAGTTCCGAACCTATAACAGTTTTCTCCAGTATGTGAATTGGTATGCATACTGTCCTGTATCCAGATTTACAGTAGTTATATATTTCTCTCTAAATCAATTTGAAACATTCCAAAATAACATCAATGACTCATATAACTGTACGAGGCTATTTTCGAATGATAATCTAGAATCACGATTTAGATTATGAACAATAAATTGTTCTTAACCAAAATTTATCAAGTATGACCAAATGTTCATTAAACTTAGTAATGTATATTTCGAAAACTAATTACCAAGATAAACTTGACTCGAAATTCTTGTTATGCTTGCAATAGTCTAATTAATTATGCGACAACGTCTCATAGATAGAAGGATGAATATAAATTGAGAAATAGGTGGTTCAGTCTTCACTTACCTTTTGTTGAATAAGTTTACCAAAAGATTCGGTTGATCTTTTCCTTCAAACGGTAGAACGCAGTGATGTCCGTTTCTCAACTACACATGTATCCTAATCCGATACTTGACTAATTATAGACTAGAAATCAAGATATAGTTTTGATCAACTAAATTTGACAACAAACTTGATATAGCAACACTTGTGAGTTCGACCGAGCGATTCTCTAACAGTAGTCTAGGGAATCCAATGGTCCCCTGACTTCGTCAAAGCGAACTAAAAATTTGAAACAGAGGGAATATTAACCTTGAATTTCATTTGCACGCAATTCTCCTCAACTCGAGCCTTTCCATTGTAGGAAAAATCTTCATAACTTATCTTTGATTCGAAGAATCGTGTTGATCAAAAATAAAACCATCCTTTAACAATTTTATACCTGATGGGAAGTATGTCTTCCACGACATTTTAATCACCTTCAACAACTTTCTACTCTTATGATTGGATTTCTTTATGGACTTCTCCAAATGAAGTTGTTAACAATTTGCTTCTGATTCACCTTTAATACACAGTTTCACATCAACTATCTGGCATATTTGGAAATACAGATGCCAAGTGATTTTTCAACACGTTACCATCAATCCTAATTATGTGTTACATCCTCTTTTAAAGCATTTAGCTGACATGCATGTTACTCTCATTTATACCGTCATTTTAGACATACTCATAATCTTGTGGATATTTATAATCATCGGATGCCTCCTCCTATTTCAGATATTTTAAAAATAAATGTAGAGGCTTCATATAAAAATCTTTTTCATTAGCTGGTATTGCTATTATAATCGGCTACTCTGCAGTGACATTTACCGCATGGAATAGAGTTTTTAAAATGATAGTTCATGCACGCCGGGCACAATCTTGGGCTTTACTTGAAGCAATGCAATGGGCCAAAGCTCATAATTGGAGGCAGGTTATCTTTGAATCAGACAATAAAATTCTACTCAGTTCTGTATTTATAGGGTTACCCTCTTCACCTTGGCAATCTTCTCATCTGTTAAATATGTATGTTAACTTTTGTAAACAATAAAGCAACTGGAGTTGCAACTATGTTATCAGGATTTACAATAAAACCCCAAATTCCTTAGCCAAATCTGCTCGTAAGATTATAACGAAGGAGAATGTTAGCATGAGTCTCCAGATATTCTCATTGTAAATCTGGCTAGACAAATCTTTAAAAATATTTACCTGGCTAGTTTAGAGCCTATCACTACATGACAAAACTAGGTAAAAGTACTAAGGTACCCTCACTTTTAAAATTCAATCCTAATCTATATCCTTTTAAATTTAAAATTATTTCAAAACCAAAACCTATTCAAATCATTTCTCTCACAAATTAAAATTCAAACTTAAATTCATCAATCGATTCTAACAACATCGATCGATTTAAAAGAAATTTCATCATCTTTTTTATTCTTAACATAATCGGTCGACGTTCATGTCCATATTTACCGATTCCTATAACAATCGGTCGATGTTCATGAACACGTTAACCGATTTCCCTGAATGTGTTTTCTAGTCGAAGAAAATTTAACTAGAATCGGTAAAAGTTAATGCCCACATAAACCAATTATGGTATGGAAGAGATACCAGTTTTATGTATGTTTTTTTTTTTTGTTAGAATCGGATTATGTGGATGTTCACATAAACCGATTATATGAAACAATCGGTTTATATGTCACTAGGAAAACCCTGATTGCTAGAATCAGGTTTTAGTTATGCATACGTGAACCGATTCCGGATATCCTTCGTGAATTTCAAAACACCAACTAAGAATTTGTTTATGAGTGCATGAACGTAAACCGGTTCTGGTTTGTGTTCGTAAAAAAATATCACTTGTTTGATGTTTTGGAGTTCGATGTACATTAGTTGATCTCACATCTAAAACAATTAATTAATACATAAAATGATTAATTAACACTAATTATTAATCAGGGGTTAAATTGGTAAAAAGATAATAGTTGGATAAGGGGTTGTGTAAATTAATATATAATGACCCTTTTTGTCACATAGTGAAAGGCCCCGAATGACCCCTATAGGCCCCGAACTAGCCAGGAATATTTACTCTCTGTTAAAAAATTAAAAAAAAAATTGAAAAGAAAAAGGAAATAAAGAATCGTAATGTAATAATATTTAAACTGAAGAATTATAATGGGCTAGTTAAGGAGATAAGACACGGAAATTTCCAGAGAAAATGTTGAACCTTAACTGGTAGCTTAGTTTTCCATACAACTTTCCAATCAATCATATCACTATTTGTTGGTTTAGTCTGAGAGGAGTCTAAAATGACCCTATAAGCAGTTTTAACAGAGAAATCACCACTACCGGCAGGTTTCCAACTTATAATATCCTTACCATGGTTAGGGATTCTAATATCTTGGATAGCACTAACAGTTTCTCTATCAAAGAGAGCTTCTAGAGTGTCTATTTTCCAAGTTTTAGTGTCATCATCTATCGGGTCAGAGACTCTATTGATATTTGCAAGAAAAAACCTAGATTTAGGAGGGCCACTCATACTGGGAATCCAGTTATCTTTCCAGATGGATATTTCATGTCCATCTCATATCTGCCAACAATAAAACCTTATAATGGTCTCTAATCCATCACAAATACCTTTCCAGACCCAAGAACCCTGTCTAGAAAGCACACAATTAAGAGGATTGAGGCCATTAAAGTATTTAAAGCTGGGAAGAGTATCCCATGGGGCATCAGGATCAGCAAGAATTCTCTGTGCTAGTTTAGCTAAGAGTACCTGGTTAAGGATAGCAGACTGCCTAATGTTTAGACCTCCTAAGTCTTTTGGCAGAGCTACATGGTTCCACTTTTTTGAATAAATAACTTTTTCACCTTGCTTTTTATTCCACCGGAAGCTTCTTTGAGTAGCATCCATCCTATCTGTTATAGTTTTTAGCATAGGGAAAACTGCCATATGATGACTAGCTGGGGAACCCAAAACAGATTGAGTTAAAGTAGTCTTACCAGGTTAAGACACGATGAGCGTCATCTAATCTTTCCTGTGATCGGTGGCTCCCTCACCCCAAACATATAGGCGCGCACACAAACAATAGATTTTGTAGTTTGAACTTTCAAGTAGCAACAACCAAACGGCAAAAGGCCAAAATGAAGCCAACACTGATAAGCCGGAAGTTTCCATGTTGTCGTATGGGGCTGGGAATCGATGTAAATTGTAGTCTAAAAAATTGTATAGAATTTTGTATTGGGCTTCCGCCATCAATCTTCTACCAAATCAAACGTTGTTTATGAATCTATGATGGACCATGCTAGATTGCTAGTAGCTAGATAGTTGGACAAAAAAGTGGATTATAGCCTCCTACTCTTTTAACACACAAAATTTTCAACTACCCGCATAATTACATCACGTGATGACATGAACCCCCAACAAACACAATGCCCGTAGTTGGTGGCACTGCTCTCTTTGGCAGCTTCTGAACAAGAAGAGAAAACCCTCACAAAAGTTTATGGCTTCTCTTCTAGAATACCTTATTTACTTCACTAGCCGGCAGGCGGTAGCAGCAGCCATCCATGTTGGGCTTTATGGAAAAGTCTTGATGGCTTAAAATGCTACCGAGTCTCTTAAGAGAGTCTTGCCTTGCAAACACCAAACTTTCCAATTGTTGGAAAGAGATGAGAAGAAGCTCTAAACAAGAATTTGGGCATTTGTTTGTTATTGTATACTTTTATAGCCTGTTTGGATATGACTCCCGAAGTTATTTTTCGACCTCTGAAATCAAAAAAATAAAATAAATTAGAAGTTTGTTTTGGTACACAATTAAAATGACTTCTGGGAATAAAAAAGTTACTTTTTTCAGAAACAAAAGCATTTTGCTTCTAACTTTTACTTTTGGTTTCTGGAAAAGCAGAAATATTTCTGCTTTTAGTATCAAAACAGGCTATTAACGTCATACACATTTCCATGCACTCGATCTAATCTGTATATCAGAAAGTGTGCTCGTACATTACGCAAACCATTGTGCTTATTATATCATAGAGATGGAACCCTGACTGACATATATAGTTAATTCGAAATTTCATTAAAAATGTCGGAGGTGCATAATTTCAATTATGAGCGAAGGTCAAGAAAATTGACTATTTCAAGAAAAGGGGCGCTCCCAATTGGAATCATTAAAAAGGAGCAACTATGTGCGAGCTACAACTCACACCAACCCGGTGAGTTATCAATTCCCTTTACCCTTGCTAGTCGAGTTAGGTTCACTGTTCAGTTAACCAAAAGCTTATTTCCTTCCTTTTCCCTATCGGTTTCTTCTTCTTCTTCGTATCTATTTCTTTATGGGCTTTTTAATAAAGTGGCCAAGTTTTTGAACCATATTTAACAAAATGACCGTTTTTTGAAATTGTTTTATAAACTGGCCGAGTTTGACATTTTCCATCCCGTTTTTTCAAAAAAAACGGGTGACGGCAGTTAACTCAAACGTGTCAGTTGTAGAAGACTTAAAAGCCCCTAAAACTTTGACTAACCTAAATTCGTCTCTATATCTTCTTCCCTGACCTTCAATTCCTTCAGTTCATCTCAAAACTCTAATTCAACCGAAAATGAAATTTTATCTTCATATAAAATTACAACTATCCAGTTCATGCAATAGCAGAACAAGTTGATTTGTATGGTATAAATATAGATCACATAATCAATTTCATCACTACCCCATCACTAACAACAAAAACAAAGCAGTACTTTTCATCATCATGATTCGATGCTTATGGAGCCAATACGTATACGGTGGTAAGATGAAAAAATCCAACATTAACCAGTACCACCCATAGCAACAACGCAAAACCACCAAGCTACCACCAAATCACGACCTTACTTTACCAAGATACCATCAAATGATCATCACAAACCAAGATCGAAGCCAGAAACACCAAAAATTCATAAATCAGTAAACCCCCAATTTCGAAGAATCCTAAAATTCATTTTTTGCTCCATGTAAAAAATTAATACAATTAACCATCTAATATGAGCAATACGAAGATAAATAAAAATTGGGTTTGATGGACTTACTCAATTTGAAGACCCATATTGCTTCAATTTACAAGTTCCCTTCTTCGTCATCTTTTAATTTCAACTTTTGTGTACTGTGGTCGAACAACAAACTCTGGTAATTAGGTTAATAGGTTAATGAAGGTTTAAATTGGTGGTCTGGATTTGAGAATCAGTAATGGTGATAAAAAGGGTTTGTGCCATTGAGTGAGATTCACAGGGTTGGTTGAAGATCTGATGTAGCAGGTGATGGTTGAACTGAATTGGATGAATTGAACAATTGATGATGCTGTAAAGGTTCTGTAAGAATGGGTTAAGCTAATTGACTATGAAGAAGAAGTTGCTGATGATGTGAATGAGAAGACCTTGTTGCTGTTGATGAAGAACAGGATTTAGAGAATGGGTTTGAGCAAAATTACCCGGTTTGGTTTGGATGGCAATGGCAAGAACAACATACCTAAACAAAGAAGAAGTAGTACTGTTTTCTTATAATGTATGCACTTATAAGGATACGATGGTCATTGTACCATGAGTAATTGACTTAGTCAATTGCGAAGACCAATCTGGTGAATCCAAGTGTCAAATCTAACGGAAATGCCACTTTATAAAAGATCTAAATATTTTGGCGGGTTTATTAATTATATGGGCGGAAGCTGGTCAGTTTGTTGATTTGCCCTTTCTTTATCAGTTTCTTCATCATCATAGGATGAATTGATGCAAGAAAAAAATTAGAGCTAGGGTTAGGGTTACCATTAAAAGTATATCATGTACCTAAAGTACCTTTAGTTGATATATCATATCCTCAACCTGGTTTCGCATAATAATTTCTGATTTCCCTAATAATTTATTTAGTTTTCAGGTTGGTCTTATGATTGAGAAATCAGCAAAAAAACGAGGTTGCATGTGTGCTATTACCTTCGGGTTTAAGGGATGGAGGGATTGAGTTCTGAATTCTTTGACCTCCTTATATGATTAGGGAACTTGGGTTCTTTTTAGAACTCGAATTTGCAGGGAAGGGGGACATGTCAAAGGGCTTCGAACACAACACCATGGCTATCTAATCACCACAAGTTCATGCTTGCAAATGTTCGATAAAAAGCCTGAATGAAGAGAAAGGGGTAAAGTTATTATTGCATCCTCTACTTACTTCAGTGGTGGCAGGGGTGATTTGCTGGTGGGATTTGATAAAATTTTATCATTCACAATATGAGGTATGTAGCTTATTAAATCTATAAATATTTGTGAATTGAAATTAATCTCTGGGCTAGCATCCATATTTCTGTGTGGTACATATGTAACCATATTAAAAATGTTGTCTACTATAGTTTCAATCTAGTTATAGATTTTAATGTTCTAAATTGTCGTTTTTCTTTTGGAAAAAATGAATTAAGATCTGACATCGTTGTTGTTTTCTTGGTGTTCACTCATTCATGATCTTATCATGTTAAGTGAATGTACATAGTGTGAAAATTTAATAATTCATGTTGTTTGGAGAAAACTAATCAATATGCATGGGATATTTAAGGTCCAATCCATCAGTTTTATCTAATTTATTTTGGTTAGTACTACTACTACAGTGGAATCTAGATAGAAGGGAAGTGATCAATTTTCTACAATCTAGATAGAAGGGAAGTGATCAATTTTCTACAAACATGAATAAGCTCCGGATGATGAAACCTTAGCTAGCACGAACTGCGAATTTGTTTTTCTGCCATCTATAACTGCGAAGTTGCTACACTGTTCTCGCCCTCTTTGGTGCTTATTTTTCGACTCCTGCAGTGGGTGGCTCTCTTTTTTCTTCTAGATTTTCATGGTTGTCGACGGTTTTTGCTGCTGGGTGCTCTGTGGAGATTCCACACACTTATCCAACTGATGCTTCCTCGTCTTCTACAACAGCAACTGTCACTTATCATTCTACTTATCACTTGGTACCTTTTCCTCATTATTTTTTTTACCTACAGGCTACACCAACTACTGCTGCAACATCAGTGCAACTTCTTTTTCACGTGCTACACATTGCTTTTGTCTTATATACTACTCCCTTATTCTGCACCATGTAGTCATATCTAGTTTGCTTGTACCACGAGTATGTGGTGTGCAATCTCAACTGGTCTTTTATAGCCCACTTGAGAGTTGAGATTAAGGGAGGGTAATAGCATGTGCAAGTGTATGGGAGTTGTAAAGAGAGTGAGTAAGTCTGGTTCTGTATATGTGCCATGTGCACGCGTGAGGTGCCAGAGTGAATGAGAGTTTGTGAAAGAATCTGATTATATAACCTCGTCTCTGCCTCTGTAACAAACTATCTTTTCTTATCATTCAATTGAATACAAAATTGTCTGCAATGTAGATTCTTAACGAATCTAGCAAGGAGCTATACCATATTTTCTGCCGTGAAGTTCACTTTTATAAGCAAAGCAGTGCATATTGTTTTTGAGGCAGTCATAGAAAATAAATTGAGTATTTTTCTAACACGGTCGTATAAATTTCAATGGGTACCTTATTTTTTACGGTACTATAAATTATGATGGGTAACCGACTTTGGAGGTCGTATAAATTAAACTAGGTACCCAACCCAGTTGGTAATATAAAAAATTGGGTGAATTATCTTTACCTAACTCAATTAGGAGGGTATTTTGGTCCGAAACGGAAACAAACAACTCGCTGAGTTTGACTGAGTCGTAACTCGCACATAGTTGCCCCTTTTTAATGATTCCAACCGGGAGCGCCCCTTTCCGTGAAATGGTCAATATTCTTGACCTTTGCTCTTCAATTATCATAATTCATACATATGTGCCAGATAACTACAGTAATGTACACGGTTTCTTCGATTTTCTTATGGAAATGATGTATGGATCGTCCCAAACAGGAAGCAAATTAAGATTATTTACTTGAGATATTAGTTACTTTTGAGTCATCCTAAGTTGTTCTCCATCACTTTCAAGAGATAACTAGATAGATAGATAGATAGATAGATAGATAGATATTACTACTTCAATATACTGCTTTGTGAATGTGATTGTGAAAGAAACCAAAACTTGAAATAGAAACAAGGATGTGTCATAAATCATGATAACTACCTAAGCATATTTCCATTTGTTGCGTATATTCATCCATCCGTCCAACAACAAAGTCATGGGTCCAAAGACGCGGATTCACATCGCATGTAATACCCAAACAGCCTACAAAACGGATCTCTCTTTTCTAATGCTTTGAATCATCAAAAGAAATGTCAGTTTTTTCTTCCTCCATTTAATTTCACCAACGCAAAAGTCTTACCAATCACGGATTCTTAGAAGGGTGGCTCTAGTAATTCAATTGCCACCAATATCAGCAGCTTCGGTTGGAAGCTTTTGGAATTAGTATATTAATGCGAAATTATCTACTTTTCAACACTAGTAGTAAGCCAGCATAGACGCGTAATACTCCAAAGGAAATTTTTAACTACGGGCTGTAGAATGCTCACACGCACCTGTACATACTCGTTTTACAGTTAAGACCACCGGGTGAAATTTAATTATTTATGCCTATAATCTATACGTAACTATGTGAGCCTGACAAGTCTGTATTATTGGTAAAATATAATAAAAAGTGGTGAAACACCCTCATTTTTCACTTGTTTGCAACATATACGTGCCTTGAATCACAAATATTACACATATGGCCTAACAGTGACCTTACTGTCACTATTTGTTTTGCGACATTAGCTTAAAATAAACCTAGAAGATGTGAGGAACCCATCCATGCCATTTTTTCTTTTTTATGTATCAAAATATTCTTGAATGAAAAAGAAATGAATTGTCAATGGCGCGCATGCTTTTAAGCATTCCTTGCCTGATTGACTTGAATACCCAACGTGTAAAGAACAGTATTGTCCACATGTGAGAATATGGTAGTCAAACAAGTTTACCTTATTGTATTTTTGGTGGTTAGGGTCCGCATCTAATTTAACTTTTTAATTAAAAGTTGGATAAGAGTATCTACGTAATATAATTCCTAATGCAATGTGTCTTCACCTACCGCATGAATTGAAAAGACACTGAGTATCCGCGGAGAAAACCACAGAGCCCATTATCCGTTCAAACAAATTAGTCCTTGCTTGGATTATTCAATAGGCCGGTATTAGCCTTTACCTGCCTCGCGGATTAAGGTGACAATAGATGGCAAGTTACAGCAGTGCCAAATATACTGCACTTTAAGCGTAAATTTGCGAAGTTCCACAAAAATAAAATAAAATGGGGGGAATCAAAAACTTTATGACTCAATATTTCAATATCGTCGCCTTGCTTTGCACATGTCATGATGGCATAACTATTGCAAACTTCCAAGTTCCAACTCTAATTTGTCAACTCACACTTTTACAGATGCAGCAGGTTAGAAGTCACTAACAAATTTCGCCTGCGGATTTTGCGTCCCACAGATTCATTACAGCGAGTATTGATCAAAGTTTGACGTGTTGAAGAAACTTCCATCAGTTCCCATTCTAGGACTTGGAACTATGCCTCTGTTGAATTTTTTGACTAACAGAGTGGCTGTGGGTTGGATGGACGTCGTAGGATATATCTGTACCATATACAAACTGTTCCATTACTTTTCTTCTTTCACCTCCATTTTTCGTCTTTGCTTATTCACCTTATACATGTTCGGCCCTTAAGCTCCTAAGTCCTGCCCTCCCAGATTTGAAGCCTAAAAAATCTTCTAAAGTGACTTAACAAATAAAGAACACTTAATTGGGGATACTTTTTTTAATTTGGAGATATTTTACTGTAGCTGCCGGCATGATTTTTCAATGCCGGCAATCCATCGACCATCCCCAATTAATTTATGTATCCCCCAATTTGGTGTTCCAAATAAACCATTTTCAATCAATTCTTAAAATAAAATAAATAAATAAAAATTCATTCATTCAGGCTAAGTCTTATGGGCTAGATTGAAGGTGTTAGATTAGCAGTTAAGTGTTGCAATTCAAAAAAAAAGTGTGGCCTAAAAGTTAACACTAGTTCTCTCTCCTACCAGTTATAGCAGCTAGATAGTTTCGCTGAATGATTCAGCGCAAAAAAAAACACCTTTTCGCTGAATGGTTCAGCGCTGGGCGATATATCTTTTAATCTGATGGCTGAGATTTAAAGCGTTGAACCATTCATCGTTGGCCTGACGTGGAATGCTAATCTAGCTGCTAGATTAGCACTCTCATAAGACTTTGGAGGTAGTCCTAACTGACGTGGACTGCTAATCTAGATGCTAGATTAGCACACCATAAGACTTAACCTCATGAGTCGTGCCGTCTAGCACATGACTGCGTAACAGGACAGTGAATATGTTCTTTTAAACTGTTTGATTTTGCAAATGTTCATGTGCATATTGATAGAGAGCATGGCGGGAGCAAAAGGCCCGCCAAGAGAGCTCTTCTCACACCCGCGGCCTGTTCATCCCTCATCCGTAACTTTCAATATGATTTGAGGATATTATTGAGTCATGTACTTCGGTGGTAAAAGGCCAAAAAATATTAGTTAAATGAAAATGACCGTCAATAGCACTACCAGTAAGTAATCCTTTTTTATTTGAACAATTCCTACAGTGATTTTCGTTAGTGCGATTTGGCTTTATTGACTAATCAATTTCGTTTGTCAATAAATTAATCTTTTCAAACCATTTAAATACTCGCATTATCCTTCTTCTCATTCTCAAGAAAAATTCAATTACAAGCAAAAGCATCAGAAAGACAGACAGACAAAAATCTCATTTCATTCCCCAGAACAAAATTCAATCTGTGGCAACCAGGGGAGACCCAAATATCGATTTATAGAGGCGTTATTCTGCATTCTAGACGTCCTCCTACTCAATCGAAATATTGAAGAAGAAAATTTTGGTTTATGATCAAAGAGATGCAGAATATGGGAACAGAAGATCATCATTCTGATACAGAGAGTGTTGGGAGCGAAAGAGCTTCATATAGTGGTCCATTTAGCGGACCACTTGTACTAAACAAGAGAGCAAGAAAAAGTGCAAGGTTTAATATACCAGGAGAAACGATGATGAATTCCATTAATGGTACTGGACAAGCTAGCAGCACTGGCAAAAGACCTTCTGCTATGAATAACGAAGACGACGATGAAGCTTATGTTGAGATCACTCTAGACGTTCGCGACGATTCCGTTGCTGTTCATAGTGTTAAAACCGCGGGAGGTGTTGCAGACCATGAAGATCCTGAAGTGACATTATTAGCTAGAACTTTGGAGAAGAAATCATCATTTGGTTCATCAATTATGAGAAATGCTTCTTCCAGAATCAAACAAGTTTCTCAGGAACTTAAACGTCTTGCTTCTATCAACAAACGTTCTGTTCCTGTACGCCGTTTAGACAGGACTAAATCCGCAGCTGCATACGCTTTGAAAGGACTCAAATTCATTAGTAAAACTGATGGTGGTGCCGGATGGGCTGCTGTGGAGAAAAGATTTGATAATTTAACTGCTACAACTAATGGTTTATTACACCGTTCTCAGTTCACCGAATGCATAGGTAAAAACATTGATCCCGATTTGGTACTATACAGTCACGGCGGTGACTGAATCAAACATGGATTCTAACTTTGTGTGGAATTCTTCTGTACAGGGATGAACAAGGAGTCGAAAGAATTTGCACTTGAGCTTTTTGATGCACTTGCTAGGAGGAGGCATATCAAAACAGACTCACTTAACAAGAATGAATTGAAAGAATTCTGGGAGCAAATATCCGATCAGAGCTTCGATTCTAGGCTTCAAACGTTCTTTGACATGTAAATCCAGTGATTAATTTCTCCATTAATAATCCCTTTTAAGTCTAGGTTGAATTTTACTAATTAAGGCAAGACTGAAAATGCAGGGTTGACAAAGATGCTGATGGAAGAATCACTGAGGAAGAAGTCAAAGAGGTAAGTTTCTTAGTAAACCAAATGAAATTCTCAGTGCCAGAATTCTGATTAGGAATTAAAATAAAAAAATGTTGAACTGCAGATTATTAGTCTAAGCGCTTCGGCGAACAAGCTAACAAACATTCAAAAACAAGCCGAAGAATATGCTGCCTTGATCATGGAAGAGCTTGATGCAGACAACTTGGGCTACATCATGGTAATTACATTAAATTAAGCTTTAACAATGAATAAGTTGTAAGTTGTACTACTAATTATTACTCCGTATTTTGTAGCTGAATGAAGATTTTGTATGTGTAATGAACAGATTGAGGACTTGGAGATGCTATTGTTACAAGCTCCACAGACAGTTAGAGGAGGAGAGAGTCGAATTCTAAGCCAAATGTTAAGTCAAAAACTTATTGCAACTAGAGAGACGAATCCGGTTAAACGATCGTATAACACCACTAAGTACTTCTTCTTAGATAACTGGCAAAGGATTTGGGTATTCACTCTCTGGCTTGGAATCTTGCTCGGTCTTTTTACTTACAAGTTCGTTCAGTATCGTAATAAAGCAGCCTATGAAGTTATGGGGTATTGTGTTTGCACTGCTAAGGGTGCTGCCGAGACGCTTAAGTTCAACATGGCGTTGATCTTACTACCTGTCTGTCGCAACACTATCACTTGGCTCAGAAACAAGACCAAGTTAGGTGTTGTCGTTCCTTTTGACGATAATCTCAATTTCCACAAGGTAATTGCGGTTGGAATCGCAATTGGAACTGCGTTGCACGTGATAGCTCATTTGGCTTGTGATTTCCCTCGTCTCCTACACGCTTCAGATGAGAAGTATGAGCCTATGAAGCCATTCTTTGGAGATGATCAGCCTGAAAGTTACTGGTGGTTTGTCAAGGGAATTGAAGGTGTAACGGGAATCATAATGGTGGTTCTGATGATAATAGCATTCACATTTGCCACTCCATGGTTCAGACGCAACAGAATCAAATTACCATGGCCTTTCACCAGATTAACAGGATTCAATATGTTCTGGTACACACACCACTTGTTTATTATCGTCTACACTCTTCTCATTGTCCATGGAATCAAACTCTACCTTACCAAAGAATGGTACAAGAAAACGGTTAGTTTTTCTACCTTAGTGTATTTGACATTGCAAAATTCAATTAGAACGTAATTAGCTGACGTGCATTGTGATGGGGTTGTGCAGACATGGATGTATTTGGCAGTACCAGTAGCCCTATACGCTTGCGAAAGATTAACTAGAGCTCTGAGATCAAGTATCAAGCCAGTTAAAATTATCAAGGTTGCTGTGTATCCTGGAAATGTACTGTCACTGCATATGTCCAAACCACAGGGATTCAGATACAAGAGCGGGCAATACATGTTTGTCAATTGCTCTGCTGTCTCTCCCTTTGAATGGTAAATATATAGAATTACTGCTTCAATAGAAACAAAAATGCGTTGACGAATTCCCAATTATTGTACCTAAAAAATGTTTGATTATGAAAACAGGCATCCATTCTCCATAACTTCAGCTCCAGGAGAGAATTACCTGAGTGTCCACATTCGAACTCTCGGAGACTGGACAAGACAGCTCAAAACTGTTTTCTCTGAGGTACAGTGTTTTAATAAAAGACCGTTGAAATTTTATTTAATAATAAATTGTTTCATAATTAGGAGATTGACTGATTGAGTTGAGTTAATCACGGATCGGAAGAGATCCATGAACATGGTGTTAAATTAAATTATATGCTGATATGCTTGATAATAATGCATACAGGTCTGTCAGCCTCCAACAGGCGATAAAAGTGGACTACTGAGGGCAGATTTCAATGGAGCTGGAGGAAACAATCCACCGTAAGCAAACATTTTTATCTTCTATATTCAATAATTATAGCCTCACAAAAATAACAATGTCGACAATGGATGGCCAACTACAATTTCATTGATACTTTTGGCTCTAATGCGATAGAAATAGAATAAGCCAATTTTCGAATGTGACAGTATATACTGTGTGGTTGATAGTATTTCCTAAGCTTAGGCACATTCACGGGATTACATAACTGGTTTTGTACTCAACAAAGACAACACAACACACATGCAATTTATGATGCACACTTGACTTGGATATTTAAACAAACGTTGGTTCCGTGCAGGTTCCCAAGGGTGCTGATAGACGGACCGTACGGTGCACCAGCACAAGACTACAAGAAATATGAGGTAGTACTGTTGGTTGGGTTAGGGATTGGAGCCACACCAATGATCAGCATTGTAAAAGACATTGTGAACAACATGAAAGCCATCCAAGAAGAAGAAGATTTAGAAGCATCTTATAATTCATTGGGCATGGAAACACCCAAGAACGATCATAGTAATGGTAGCTCTAGCAACATTAGGAAAGGATTCAAGACCAAGAGAGCTTATTTCTACTGGGTGACGAGGGAACAAGGTTCTTTCGACTGGTTCAAAGGTGTCATGAATGAAGTGGCCGAGATGGATACTCAACAAGTTATTGAACTTCACAATTACTGTACCAGCGTGTACGAGGAAGGTGATGCTAGGTCTGCCTTGATTGCTATGTTACAGGACCTTAACCACGCGAAGAATGGTGTCGATGTTGTTTCCGGTACGCGTGTTAAGTCTCATTTTGCAAAGCCTAATTGGCGAAACGTTTACAAGAGGATCGCACTCAATCACAAAGATTCACGAGTTGGTAAGTTCAACTTCACTTGTTGCCTTCATTTTTTTGAGTATAGCTTAATGGACCAATTGCATATAAACAATAATAACCTGGATTGTTCATTATTTTGGAGCATTACTAATACTAATTTTCAAAGGTAGAAACCGGCGAGAACATGAATAATATTATTTTACATCCAATATAAATACATACAATTCCATTATTGATTTTGCTCATTATTTTATTAAACAGGAGTATTCTATTGTGGAGCACCAGCACTGACAAAAGATTTACGTCAGCTAGCATCAGATTTCTCTCGCAAAACAAGCACCAAATTTGATTTCCACAAAGAGAATTTCTAAGAAATTTAACAAAAATGAATGAATGAATTATTCACTTCAACTATTATGTACAGAGTTTCTCGATGAGTTTCAGAATTCAAGCAGAACCGCAAGAATTAGTCACGCATCCGCAGACCGGGGGCTAGTAAGCTGCTGCTTCGATTGTGCAAAGTCCGCAGTGTGATTGATCATATATAGATAGATATAATAGAATTACATTAAATTACTAAATTAGACGTATATATAGGTTTTTCTTTCAATTTAATTGACAACGATATTTTTGATTAAATTTCCATTAATTGAGTTTAGTAATTGTAAAATGTTCTAAGCGTGAATTTTAATTAGCTAATACAAATCTATTGTAAAATGTTTGTAAAAGGGAAAAATGATGACACTCTCTAATTAAAGTTGCCTGCCTTCATTTTTTTACTTTAGAAATAATAATAATAAATTGCATTATTTTGATTAAATAGCTAATTCCAGGCCACTAACTTATGCTTTTCACTTAATCTTTCCATCTTTCTATTCCCTTTAGAGGGCACTTGAGAAGAAATATTTCTGACACATTTCTTCATTTCCGCCACCACCTTAATCACTAGGGTCGGATAAAAAAAATTTATACAAAAACTTAGGCCACAAGAGCACCTAAGACTGATACAAAATGTTGGCAGTGGTCAGGGAACTTGCCCTACCAATATGGTTCTTACAAGATAAAGCAATATTAAAAGTTTCCAAGTTTTGTAGTTTATGAATAAGTTTAAGAGTTTGTAAAATAAAAGTTACTGGGTTGATGCCAGTATCATTGTCCTCCTCTTCACTGTTTGTTCTTTCATGGTAGCTTAGATGAAATCTTCCTTTAATTGCTTTATGATACAGCAACTTGAAACGGACCAGAACTTCCATGGATTCAGCTTGTACTTCTATGTTAGTGTGCTGCATTCTGTTAGAACACTGCTCGGTCGAACTCGCAAACGTTGCTATCTCAAGCTTGTTTGTCAATGTTAGTGATCAAAACTATAAGTCTTGATTTCTAGTCTACTTATAATGATGTCTTGGACTAGGATAGATTGTGTAGTTGAGCTTTAGACTTCACGACGTTCATCAATTGAAGAGGAAGAACTACTAAGGCAAGCTTGTGGAACTTCATCAACAAAAGGTATGTGGAGACTGAAACTCATTTATCACTTGGAAAGTCTATTTCTACTCTATCTCCAATATTGAGACAAAAGTCGTATTACGATAGTTTTCGATTATACACATTTGAGATTTCGAGCTGAGATTTACTCGTTTACATATTTCTCGAAATATGTGTTGGTAAGCTTTCGCTTCAACCAAGTTCATCTCATATTCTTGACGAAAGTCAAAAGATGATCATGTGAAAATCGCCAAGTAACATCTTACATGGTTTGTGTGATACGATCATTTGGTGTAGACTTGGAATGTTTCGTTATGATTATTTCAATAACTTGAAAATTGCTTTGATGCTAATAGTGTGTGAAAACGGCTATTGTCATCCTCTAAGAAAGTTTCAATGATTGAAATAGAGTTTAGAACTATTGGATTATGAACATAGTATGCATTCTTGCATGTATGTGATCCATGACCGGAACTATAGTATGCATACCCGTATGAGTACTTGTAGTTGTGAAATACCGTTTACCAAGTACACATACCGGTACGCATACTTGCGTAAGGTATAGGTACGGGAATTTCTACTGGGTTTTAGAAGTGTACTAAAGTATGAGTACCCGTTCGCATACTGACAAACCCAAACTCAGGCCGGCTACTTAAGTATGCGTACCCGTTTGCATATTTGAGTAATTAAAGTTCTAAAATCGGTTTGTTCATGAACTAATACATTTATATATTAAGGAATGCATTCTTTGCAAACCGTGGCTATAATGTTCATGAATTGATTCGAGTGAATCAAACCGATTTTGCTTCAATTGTGTTCTTGTATACTTCTATGAGAATATAGCAATTGAACAACTCTTTAATTAGTTTCATTTGAGTCATTTGAACTAGTTATGGTTAAGATGAATAAGGTTGATATGAGAGTGTTCATATAGCTAACCTCGGTTAACTACGTTTAAGCCAACCTGGTGTACACGTTTAGGTACGGTTACATAAACCTAAATGAGGGTACATTTCATTTATGTATAACAAGTTAAGTTCGATCTAACGGTTGAAAGATATTAGCTTGAATCTAATCAGGTTTTCATCTAACGGTGAATATTGAATGCTTTGTTACCAAGGTAACTTAGATTGCAAACCCTGATTTGAAAACTATATAAAGGAGAACTCTAGCAACTGGGAAACCTAATCCCCACACCTCTTGTGTGATACTAGTTGCATAAGCTAAAGTCGATTCTCCTTTAACCTTAGGTTTTTCACGAAACCCTGTAGGTTAACGACTTAAAGACTTCATTGGGATTGTGAAGCCAGACCCAACTATTTTCTCTGTAGTTACGTGTTCTGATCTTACTTCTTCTATCGTGATTGAGTATTATCTTTGCTAAGATTTGCTTGATATTTATCTCCGATAGGTAAGATTAAAAGTAGTCACAAACATCTTCGTCTCATCGTTTGTGATTCCACAATATCTTGTTTCGCTACCATACGATTAAGATTATTGTGAGGTGGTTGATAATACTAGGCTGTTCTTCGGGAATATAAGTCCGGTTTATCAATTGGTTCCTGCGCACCTTGATTTATCAAAAGACGGAACAAAACTCGTAGGTATTTCTGTGGGAGACATATTTATCTATTCCAATAGACTTTTCTATGTGAGACAGATTTGTTTATCAAGTCCTCGACTTTGGGTCGTAGCAACTCTTGGTTGTGGGTGAGATCAGCTAAGGGAATCAAGTGCGTAGTATCCTACTGGGATCAGAGACGTAAGGAGCGCAATTGTACCTTGAATCAGTGTGAGAATGATTAGGGTTCAACTACAGTCCAGTCCGAAGTTCATTGGTAGTAGGCTAGTGTATGTAGCGGATTAATACAGTGTGGTGTTCAAAGATGGACTAGGTCCCGGGGTTTTTCTACATTTGCAGTTTTCCTCGTTAACAAAATTCTGGTGTCTGTGTTATTTCTTTTCCGCATTATATTTTGTTATATAATTGAAATATCACAGGTTGTGCGTTGAATCGATCAATTGGGAAATCCAACCTTTGGTTGTTGATTGAAATTGATTGATCCTTGAACATTGGTCTTTGGTACCGTTCAAGTTATTTCTCTTATATTCAATCGGGATCGCAAATTCCTATTTGCTAATTGCAGATTGAATTGAGAGATAGAGATACAAAACTCTTTGATATACTTTTCTCTTGATTGAGTCTGACTGTCTAGTTGATTCTCTTGAAAGTATATTGGAGTTTGTCTATTCAGATTGCCAAACGAAATATTGGGTGTGGTTGTTGTACCCCCTCTTTTTCACATTCCTTTAGCCCATGCAAAGGTTAAGTCTGCGCCTCATGTTGCTCCCCAAGCTCTAGAGTGTCCTGGATGTCCTATGGAACCAATGGTGTTTCCTGCAAAATCCATAATATTTAGTGCAAAATAGTATATCAAACTTTCAGGATCATGCAGAGTGCAAATTTTGATGATTATTCCATAATCCATTGTAGGGTACTGATTCAGATTGTATGGTATAATATTGTTTTCCATAGCTGATTCAGTTTCCTCAGTTGATAGAGAGAAAGTATTCATAATATACTCTGGCATATGATGAATTCTGTTGTGATTGCATAAGTGTTGTTTTATGCAGTTTGAAGTTTGTTCTGCATTTGGATGGATGTGTCTGAAAACCATATCACACCTAGCTTTCCAGATGAACCAGCATGTAGTGGCATATATATTAAAGTTTTTGCTAGCCATCCCAGTTTGAAACCAGGTGTGCAACCAGTCTATGAATATTGTAGTGTTATCAAACTGAGCATGATGAGGGCCAATGACTTCCCTCCAAACAAAAGAAGCAACAGGAAAGTTTAGGAACATGTGTGTCATTGTTTCTTCCCCACTTTTGCACATGGCACATATATGATCAATGTAATGCAGAATACTAGCAGTTTTAGCATTTGTGGGGAGGATCTCATGAGCACATTTCCAGATAAAGATCTTAATAACTGGGGAAACATCCATATTCCAGATTGCCTCCCAATTTCCTGTTATTGTATCATTCCTGTCTAAATTGTCTATCTTTGCCTTGTATAAAGCTTTGACAGAGAATTTTCCTGTGTCATTATGATTCATTGAATCTTGTCTTCTGGATGAGTATTTAGAGTAAGAATGTCCTGAGCAATATTGTTATTGAAGCAAGCTTGAACCAGATTCTCATCCCAGTTTCCATTAGGAGAAGGAGATTGTCAACTGTTTCAGTATGATGAGGGCAGTTGTTAGGATTATTGAGTTTAGTATTGATATTTGGGATCCAGAGATCATCCCAGATTTTGATTCTTTTCCCATTACCAATTCTCCAGGCACAGTGTTCTTGAATGTTACTAATGCCTTCTAGAATTCCTTTCCATATCCAGGAGTCACCATCCTTTGGCTTGATTTCCATGTTGAGGACATTTTTTCCAATTAGATACTTTGCATCCATAAGTTTGTACCATAGAGAGTCTTTATCTTGTTCCAGTCTCCATCCAATTTTGGTGATCATAGATCTGTTGAAGAGTTCCATATTCATGAAACCTAATCCTCCCAGATCTTTGGGTTTGCAGACTGCAGTCCAAGCTTTTGGGTAGTAGCCAGTTGGGTTTTCCAAGCTTTTCCCCCAGAAGAAGTCCCTTTGGAGTTTGTTGATGTCCTCGCAGGTCTGTTTGGGATCTTAAAGCAGTTCATTTGGTAGATACAAGCAGATGAAGTGACAGATTTGATGAGCACTTCCCTCCCAGCAGGGTTTAGAGGCACATTTTTCCAACTGGATAGTCTTATTTTTAATTTATCAACACCAGTTTTGAAGGAGTTGATTTTGCTTCTGTGAGTTAAGAGAGGAAAGCCTAAGTATTTATCTTCCAGTTGAAGGACTTGGACACCCATAATGTTGCTGATGGTGGGGATAAGACTTGGGTTTGTGTTTTTGATGAAGAAGATTCCAGACTTGTTGAAGTTGATTAGTTGACCATACAGTCAAAAGCTTTTGCCATATATATTTTGATACCCATACTTCCACTGTCACATTTTTTCCCTCTTTTGGATCTTATGGTGTGGATGATCTCATGAGCAATTGATATGCTGTCAGATATTTGTTTGCTAGGTACAAAAGCAAATTGGTAAGGAGATATGATCTTGTTTAGGATAGGTTTCATTCTCTGGGCAATGAGTATGGAGATGATTTTATAGGTTGTATTGCAGAGACTGATGGGTCTAAAATGGCTTGGAGAAGAAGGGTTATCAATTTTATGGATGAAAGAGATAAAAGTAGAGTTCATTTCTTTTAGCATGTGGCCAGAGGTGAAAAAATGATGTATCATCTTGACAATGTCATTTCCCAGAATCTCCCAGTTGGCTTTGAAGAAATTAGGAGGGAAACCATCAGGCCCTGGGGCTTTATCACTAGCCATGCTGAACAGGATGGACTTAATCTCATTATAATCAGGGTTTCTATTGAGCATAGTGTTGTCATATATGGTTATGGTTGTGGGTATGAGATTGATGATTTCTGGTGTTATATTGGTGGTTTCGGCAGTGGCCATTTTTGAGAAGTGGGTTGTAAAGCAGTTTTTCACCTCTTGATAATCTGTTATCCAATCTCCTTTATTATCTTGTATTGTATCAATCTTGTTTCTTCTGATTCTGCTTTTAGTTGCTCTGTGGAAGTAGCTTGTATTCTGATCTCCTAGTTTTATAAGTTGATCTCTACTTTTGGTCTTCCAGAATTTTTCTTCAATGTCATGCCAGTTTTTGATTTTTCCTTGCTTCAGCTAGAGCTTGACCTCTATCTATCTTAAAGTAATTGTTGTGTAGCCAGTGTAGATATTGCTTGCATTCTTCAATGTTAGTTTTAATGTTGCCATAAACCTCCTTGTTCCAGACTTTGATTTGAAGCTTTATGTTTTTGAGTCTTCTGGCAATGCTGAAAGCACTTGATCCAGATAAAGATTTGCTCCAACATTCAGCTATTATTTTCTTGCAGTCTTCATGGTCCAACCAAGGACCAAAGAATTTGAAAGAAATCTTGTCATTTTTCCAATGAGGGTTGGAATTTAGCAGGATGGGATGATGGTCAGATCCAATGGATAACATATTGGTGATGGTGGTATTAGGATAAAGTACTAGCCAATCTTAAGTTGCCAGTCCCCTATCTAATCTTTGTTCAGTGAGAGCATGACCCCTTCTTTTATTGGACCAAGTAAAAGGACACCCAGTGAAACCAAGATCAACTAAATCCAGATCAAGGATTTTGTTATTGAATAAAGAAGCTTCAGTGGAGTCAATGGGATGAGTGCTAAATTTTTCAGTGTCATGAAGGATAAGATTGAAGTCACCAAGAATCAACCATGGCATTTGATTGGTGGCTGCAGTTTTATCTATCATTTTCCAAGAGTTTAATTTATCGGAGGTATCATAAGGGCTACCATAGTAACCTGTGAAAAGCCAAGGAGGGTTACTGGAAGTCTTGACTATAGCATTGATATGGTTCAAAGAAAAGTCAATGATGTCAATAGAGATATTGCTTTTCCATATCAAGGCTTAGCCACCAGTAGTGCCACTTCCCCCTCTTGGATTAACATACCAGAAATTGTTGACACTAATTTCATGCATAATTTTCTTAAGATTTTCCTGTTTTTGTTTAGTTTCAGAAAGAAAGATGATATCAGGATTCAGTTTATTGAGCATATCATTGAGGTAACTCTTAGCATCTCTAGTTCCCAATCCTTGACAATTCCATGCCAAAGCTGTGAAGAATTGCCAGAAATAGGACACAGTAGGATACTTGGAAATTAGCCTTCTGGTGATATGGTCATAGCATATGTTTATGGTTGTCTGAATTATAGCAAATAGTTGACTATATCCTACAATGATAAAGTAAAAGAAGGTAAGGGATTGTACCATGCTTTCAGAAGAGGAGCTTTCCAAGATACCATTAGCCATTATGAAAGGAGTATTGTCATTCTTCCCATTTGTATCATCATCCAAATCCTTGAATCTTTTAATGTTTTCAAGGTCAAAGCTATAGGAGAACTTGTTATCCTCATAAGGGATTGGATTCTTTCTTTTGGGGTCAGGCTTGATGAGGATCAGGGAATTGTCACTTAGATTCTCAAAGCTATGAGCTTTTTTCTTTGCTTTCCATTCTTCTTTCCTTTTTTTAGCAATCTCAGCATCCATTCTTTCTTTGATTTGGGGAAGAGTGGGAATGGTATTGAAAGGAAATTTTTTTGGGGAAGGAGAAGCAGGAAAAATGTTTTCAGCAGCCAAAGCATGATGGTTAGAGTTATCAGAAGTGTTGGTATGTTGAGCTCTTGAAACAGCTTTCATTTTTGGAAGTTTTTTCTTGTAGGACCCCACAATTTTCTTTGTCATATCCAGTCTCCTATTTTTAATTTGACAAGCCAGGACATCAGGATGAGGAGAATGAAACACATCAGTGGTAGAATGTTGAGCTCCAAATGTGACTGGGCTGTTAGAGGAGGAAGCAATGTTTTCTATGGCCTTTTCAATCTCCAATCTCTTGGCAATTTTAAGTTTAGCTTCAAATTTAGCTGCAGCATCAGCATCAGAGTAAGGTCTGTAGATTACATCTTTTCCAGCTTGGACTGTTTTTTTATATTGAGTTTTTAGTGGAGTTGCTGGTTGGGGGGGTGGTAGATGAGGGTGATGTAGGTGAGGTTGATTTGGTGGGATTTCACACAGGGGGTTTGGGTGATCAAGGATTCTGCGGACTTTGCAAAACTTGATACCATTAAGAGCATAAGCAAATTCCAGCCAATGAGAGAGGGTAGTTGTTTCAAAGGATTCAATGCCAAATTTGAGTGGTTTAGTGACATTTATAGTGAGCTTAACTTCCAAAAAAAATTCATATCTTTCTCTACCATAGGATTTTTGTACATCTTGAAAGACTCTAATTGGCTTTACTATATTCTTGATATCAGGGATGATGTGTGTAGGAATTCTTTTGACAAGAAGCCAAATCATGACTTTGCCTGAGAGTACAATAGTTTCTTCTTCTGTTCCAAATATCCACTTCAACTCTGCTCTGAAGTTCCCAGTTTGCATTGATGAAATTACTAACCCTGGAAGTTTGAAAGAAAATATTGCTGCATAGTTTGCCAATAAAACACCATTTCCAGTCTAGTGGTTGTTTAGACTTGACATTATTAGGGTTGACTTTTGGAAATAAGTCATCAGGGATAGTGAGGGCTGAGTTCATTTTGTTTACTAAATTATCAATATTGGTAGGATTGGTGTTAGAAGAAGAATCCATGAGATGGTAGTGAAGAAGTTTGAGAAAGTGGTGTGTGATGTTCACTGTAAAAGATGTATGTAAAGGGAGATAAGTCAAGAGAGCGGAAAAGCATGCAGGCTTTTTTTTGAAATAAAGTCACGGGTGGAAGTTTTTGAATGTTGTACACAGAGTGTTTTATCCTTGTTTTAGGATTTAACCAGATGTTATGCCAGGATAAGCGATGCATGGGGCGTTGGAGCCAATAGAGACCAGTAGGCTTTAGATTGTTACAGCTATCTTATCTTCTGGTGGCTAACGGTACCCTAGAAAGGGACCTGCAAGTATAGGACAAAGTAGCTTGGTTATTACAAAGGTTTTAAGAATAGCTTACCTGGTTACCTGCTCTGTTGGTAATGGCATCTTTGAACGTGTACTTGGACTTGTTGTAGAGTTGATTATATGCCGGGTTTGGATTACGTATGTGATCCGAGAGAGATCGCCCATGAAATAAAACCGGGTGAGCTCCTTGAAATTTGAGTTTCATGGGCTTTGGCACACAATCATGGTTAAATTCGTATAACCCATTAAAGTAGTGAGTCAGGTAGAGCCCAGTGTTACTGGCATGCTTACCACCAGAGAAGAAGGTATTGCATGGTTCGTGGTGGTAATACATGCCAAGTGGTTCCAACTGCATACAGCAGTTTATTAAAATCGGTTTATAGACATAATGATGGTCTATAGACATGACTGATTGGTAATTCCTTTGATTAACGCATCTTGGATGGGAAACGGTGAGAGAGTAGCGTGAAGAAGTTACTTTTGACGGTAATAACTTCAAGCCTGTTGCTCTTCCTAGTAATATAAAAAATAATTCTAATAGACAAATCTTCATTTTTTCCTTCTTCTTTATCTCAAAAGGAAGCCAGGGAGGAAGATCTTCCCAGAAAGGAGAGTAGAGAAAATGCCTCGAGTGTTTTATAGGGAAGGTGGTATCGTTGAGGATACTCCAGAAATACTGTAAGAAAGAATATTGAGTTGGTACAATCCCAACTATCCAATTTCCAGTTTTCCATATGGGATTGCATTCCCTAATGGCAGAGAGGCTATCAACTATACCCGCAATTTTAATTGGCACTGGTAGAATTTGCGCTACAATCGAATAGTGAAGATTGAGCAGATGTATGATCAAATCTCACCAGGTCATGGGGGGATTATGGAGCCAATGGATATCAGAGAGTTGAATCACATGCAGGTACTCAATTTTTGTTTTATTCCCATTGTACCAATTGATTTGTTGAAGACTTGCATAAACTAATTTATTTTTTGGTGTTGTTTGAAGCGTCATGCAAGATTTGGAATGGAAAGGCAAGCTGTTTCTCAAGGAAGTATGCATGCTAGTGGGTAGGGGACCAATAGGGATGATGTGGGGAGAGTGGTATTCCAGAATAGTGTGAATGAGGTTGGGAGTGGTAGTGGGAGTGGTGTTAATGATGATGAAGATGATGTGGCTGAAGAGAATCCAGGTGAGAGACCCCCTCCAACACCCATTGCTACAAATCAAGAGCCAAGCCAGGGGTGGAGTGTGAATGATGGTTGGGTTGTATATGCAACTCATCCCCAAATTGGGCAGTATGTGGTGAATGAAGGTTTTGTTCTTGTTGGGGATCGATATGTGGTTGTTGGTGGAGTGCGTCAGGGATTCTTTGCTAATGTGATGCCAGCTCCAGTCAGGGAAGAGATTCGCAGAAATGCAAGAATTCCCCTTCCCCCCTCAAGCCATTATGTTTCCTCATCTCGATATGTAATGTCCTGTGGTTGGTAGAATTGCAGCTGAAGTGGCAACAGTAGCTAATGCGGGTTATATGGATGTTAATCCATCACCAGTACCAGAACCAGCAGAGGCACCTGAGATACCAGCACCACCAGAACCAAGCGTAGCACCAGTAGGCGCATCTGAGAGGCCAGAATCTGCAAGAAGAAGAGATGTACGAAACTATCCACCTGTACGACCAGATAGGGGGCAAGGAGTACGAACTCGACAACGGCTGCGAGGTGTTGGCCGGAACAGGGTAATTCTGTCTAACCAGGTAATTTCAAGTTTAAGGTCCTTCAAAAGATATTGGGTGATTTTTTTGTTTTTGGGAATGACCGACAGAGCCAATAGTTTGAAGAACATGTTTCTTTTGGATTGAACTAATTTAAGAAGACAATTACCTGTAAGATGTTTATGATGGAAAAGTTTGATTATCTTAATTTGGGTTCTGCTATGAATGTGAATGCTTAATCTAGAATGAGTAGAAACTTTGATTAAATGTAATGTTTTAGTATGAATGTTTATATTAAAATGCATATGACACATGCGGTTAGTCCAAACAAAATGAGAAGAATACCTAGAGAAATCTTTCTTAGAAAATAGTGTGATAAATTATAGATTTAGTTAAGATGTAAAAGAAATGGTGCACAATAAGAGTTAGAAACAGTACCTTGTCAAGAAATACCTTAGAGCACCAGAATTTGGTGAGGAGATTGAGACTATCATAAGAGTAGATTTGGATATGGCCAAAGTTAAGCTTCTCATAGGTGAAGGTTTTGAGAGAGCCATAAATGGACAGATAACCTGTGATGGTAGTTGCATCTAGATCTTTAGTGTTGGAATTCCAGTTGGTTTCTTCAGCATTTGGTATTATAAAATCATTGGTAGTAGAGTTGTAATCCTCCTTAGATGCAATGAGAGATCCTGTGATGTTGTTTAGGCAGTTATACCCATATTGATGATACTTTTGAGTGATTTTCATATGATTCCTTTCAGTAGTGACACAATAATTTGTTTCAAAGATTGTATTGATTGTAGTGATTGTGCGGATTTCTCTGTGATTTTTGGTTTCCTCTGTGATTGTGAGTGTGATTGTGAGTTATGTGATGATTACTGTGATGCTTGTTGTGATGAGGTTCCTGATTGGATTCCATGAAAGTAAGAGGATTAATGGATTAGACCCAGAGAGAAGAAAAAATTCAGAGATTAGAGCAGTGAAGGGAACTCATGAGGATAGGAAACAGATGGTTTTGGGGAGATGCCGGCGAGAATCCGGTAAAAGATAGTCGTTGAGGGACTACCAGACAAAAAAAACGGACAGAAAATGGGCAGAAAAATAATCGGCCAGGAGAAAAATCAGATGAGAGGGAGAGAGAAGGAGTTGTACGATGAGAAAGAACATCTTTGTACGATGAGAGAGAGAAGGAGCTATACCTAGGCTACTCTTGTTGCTGGTAGAGGAAATTTGGATGAGAATAAATTTATTTTCTTAGAAATGCAGAACTTCTAAGCCTTTTGTAAAAGGCGTGCCGTGCCCTATAGACAAGAAGTATGAACTGTGAAGCCATAAAAATCTTCGGCTAGCTATCTTATCTTTACACCTATCTATCTAGCGTTAGATGATTTGATGGATGCAAGAGCTGCAAGCAAACCAAATCATTTCCCCTAAGTTTATCCGATTAGGTGGAGCAGGTGAAAGTAAAACAAGGAAACGGCCAAAAAATGTAGGGTATTATTGCAACAATCAAGACTGACAAATTTGACAAATGCGTCAAATTATGAGGAAGAAAAACACAAACCTTCTCAATCAATGGATGGATTGTGCAAAAGAAAGTCCTACTTAGGGATACTTGGATTTGAAAAACTCGTTTTATGGTGCAGCTCCTTGCTTTTCTATCTTGTATTCTTCTATGTTGGCTTGCTTTTTTACAGGTGATGTTAGTGGCCACATATGTATAAGATAGTCAGCCGTGACCACAGCTTTCTTTGGTTTTAATATATTTAACCTCAAAAATCAACACGCATTTGAGGAAAAAGTATTTGAGAGCCATCTTGTACTATTCTCCTTTGCCTCTTTCTAGAACCTTTGGTAGGTGTTTGTCTATCAGGAAATCGCTATTCAGGATAATTTTTCAAAACAGATGTTTGGTTATATCAAATTTTAGATTTTTAAGAAAAAACTTACCATAGGAGTTCTTTTCTTTGGTAAAAATGTGGAAATATGAAATCCACTATACAACTTGATAAAATTTCTTAGATATTCCTGTCTTTCATAAATGCAATTTCTATGCCTTTATCGGTAGTTTTTTCATAAATACAAAAGAACCCCAATAATTTCAAGAGATTATCTCTCCGAAGAACAAGGAATCAACACATATGTGTTCATAGCATCATGAGCCATCCATGTACTATTCTTCCCTCCTTTCTTTCTGTTTTGCATATTCCGCTTAGCTGTTTGCCTACCATCCAGGACAGAGATTTCTTGGAAAATGTATTTGTTTTTCCTGAAGTTTCCAACAGTCTTACGGTTTCGAACCTGGGATGAGACTTTCAGATAATATATAAAATCCAGTGAAAACAAACACTTTTATCCAAATAGAGACTTTCAGACAGACAAAACAACAGATGAGTGCGATAGACAAAGCAACTGATGACTTAGACTACTTGAGCCTATCACATATTTCAACAAAAGGAATTACCAGTTTATATTTTAATGCAATTTGACAAGGTAATGGAGGCCTAATCATGCTAGGTGCCTATTCTTTCTTACCCAAGGCTCCACATAATTCCCTTGTTTAACTACAAGCTATGTAGAGAGATATAGTGTGCATAGCACCCAAGCCTTTTATAAGGTTTCATAACATCTTACTCAATGATGTGTTGGCTTTTGTTATTTATAAAACTATATAATGATGCACGGGTACTGGTTACCTAAGACACCTAACCCACATGTGTGGATGATTTAGTGCATCTCCCACTGTCATCAAATTGGCCCCTACCTTCAACTACTGTTATTGGAATCGTCAGCCATACATAAGTATTGCAATGATCTCATCTGTTAAAAGTAATTGATTTTCTTTCTGTTGTTTACCTTTTTTACCTCTCGAGGAGTTCAGTTTGCTTTTGTTTACCTATATGGCTTCATTGCGGTTGAGGAGAGTCATTTCCCCACAGCATTCTCATACGTTATAATCGTAATTGTGTGGGAGTCTGTAGTGTCAATGTGTGAGCGGTGTTGAGTGCTAAAGGTGATCGTGGAATCAAAAAATCTGCATTAACCTACATTACCCATCAAATTTGACTGGAGATTCAAATTTCTTGATGCATACGACTCAAATACCACTAAATACATGCGTCAATATCACCTAATCAAGTTAAATCAACATACCTAGCATGATAAATTACTAAGACTATGTGCAGTCTTTAGAATTTGCACAACAGCTTGATCAGTGACTACAGATTATTTTATTTTTTTATAAAAGACGTGTACATTTCTATTTTTGTTAATGCTTTCTTAACATTACCATCCAATATCAGTTCAATCGACGTGTATATCTTGCAAAGACCAATTCTACTCATGCAATTACAGGCAAACATGTATGGTGTTTACTGTTTAGGACTCACTCTGACCTAGAGCAAAGAGTGGTTAACTACGTCTACATGATGTCTGAAGCAGACAAGAGAATCATAATCATTTCATGCATTGTTTTAATCAGAATATCCTAAAGTGATAAAGAAATGCTAGGCTACCTGTGGTTACCTGTGCTTTCGTTTAAGCCTCTGGAAAATGGGTTTCATTGGTTGGCTCGAGTTCTGACTCTGGTGGTCTAGAGCATGGTTTGGTCCAAATGGAACTAGAGGCTTCTTTTTTGCTGCACATGCATCTGTCGACCCAAAATTGTATATCTCAACAGCTGAATTTTCCTTTCCTTTTCCTCGTCTTGGACCCTCCAGTCTCTCTAAGATCCTAGAGGTTTTCTCATCCAACTGCTTACTACCATTAATAGGGGATAAAATGGTAGACGTCTTTGTCTTTGGTCTGGATACACCTTTGGGAGCATAAATTTTGCCCTCTTCATCCACAATCAGTTGCTCCCACTCTTCTGTAATACAAGCAGAAGTCAAATCCTCGATTTTTGTTATTTGAGTCTGCTGCCAAGTGCAGTCTGGTACATCAACAGTTATCATTGGCGTTGAAACTGCTGACATCTCTAATGACTCTTGACTGGGTAAGATGAGTTCAGAGTCAATCTCGTTTCGTTCTGGTTGTGGTGTTGAAACCGCTGCCATCATATCTAATGACTCTGGCCTGGGCAAGATGAGTTCAGAGTCAATCTCGTTTCGTTTTGGTTGTGGTGTTGAAACCGCTGCCATCATATCTAATGACTCTGGCCTGGGCGAGATGAGTTCAGAGTCAATTTCCTTTCGTTTTGGTTGTGGTATTGACCTGCAAGGGAATCAATGCTTTAGATCGACATTTCATTTAGAGATTGGAAAGCCACGCAGAATAGTTGGGCTCATGACAAGTTGTTAGCCACTCTTTGATAGCAACTCCACAATTCCTTACAAACAAGTCTGTCGAGTGTACTACTACTACTCACAGACCAGGCAACCAAGTAGACTCTGACAGAGTTTAGGTATATCTCTATGACTACTTGAGGTCAGATCAGTACTTCTACTATTATTTGATGAGTAATGTTCTACTAGTTACTACAAATACCATAATGTGGAGGCATAAGTTTACACTGAGGTTCATGTGAAAAGTCATTCCACAAGCACAAGCATTTTCTACTATCTACTAGTAGTGGTTGCTAATAAGAAGGTTTCTCCATTCAAGTCGTGGCTAACAAAAATAGATCATTATGTAAATATACTTGTGGATTTGATAAAAATCTCTGTATCTGTGCTAGAAAAACTCATGAACATTTACCAGCTTACTTAGAGAACACATTAATCTTAGCACATATATCATGAAGAGTCCATGAAATGAAAATGGCGGAAATGATTACCCAAAATGTAAGCTCTCTTTTACAAGCAAGTTTAGCTTGGGGTGGAAGCCTCGCTCATGCAAAAGAGGGTTGTAGTCTCTTAGTTCCATCTGGAAGAAAAAAAAACACATCGAAATGCACTTGTTATGTTGAGGAAATGATGAAGGAAATATTTGCAAGGATGACATAGCTAATTGCCACAATCCATATCTAACAAGAAAACTCAATCTACAGATAACCATTCTAATTATGTAGTTTTCCACATTAACTGTCAGATCTCAGACCCATTGTTTAATAAGTTTCTGACTAGATGGACCATATAACATACATGACCCCCCAATCCTCTTTTATGATGCAAATTTTTCAAAGTAATTCGACAGGAAGAGCTACTTAACAGTTTAAACGAGGCTTCATTCAGGTTAATTAATATGGATTGTTCACAACTCCAGAATTATTTTTTTTAAGCAAAAACCAAAAATATGAACATAAGTAAACTTCCAAAGTTATTAGAAAACAAAATCTTACCCTTAATAAAGAGGATCGAATAGAGTTCTCTACCTCCAAAGGTACAGCATAGTCAATCAACCCGGTGGCATCAGGAAAGGGAAGGATTTCCTCTGATCCTGCTAACCTCTGCAATATTTTTTAAGAGTCAGAAGGTAGAAATACAGATGAACAGAAATAGAGAGGACAGAGTCAGAGACTGAGACAGGCGGACAGAAGGTACCCTGAGTAGCATTGGCCCTTTTTCTGATGGTTGGAGAATATAAAAGCACTGGAAGGTAGCATATCTCTTAGTTTCCATATTACAGTTTGAAGAACATATCAGTCCCTGATCCAGAGAATGTAATGCTCCACAAAGCCCTTGAAAAACTGCAACAAAGATAAGAAGCAAACTTACAGTTATACCAAATAAACTTGAGACATCAATATGTAAAAACCAGGAACTGATGAACTAGGACAGCACCCGACATTACCACTTACATTGGGCATTTAGTTCTGATTTATCGGATTCATCTGAATTGGCTTCCGTCTCATGACATGCTGATGGGGTAACAATATAGGAACTCCCAAATATCACACCTGCAAATGTTCGCCGAAAAGGAAATATGTACAAACTGTATATATGGAAGATAATTTGCTGAAAAGTGCTAAGAAAAGATCAATTTATGAATTTGTTTTGGCTTAAGAGATATTGCTGGAAATGGGATTTCTCGTGAATCCAGATACTCTTCTAACCCACGACGAGAAAACTTATATAATATCCAAAACTGCCATAGTACAAACCTTCACTTAGAGAGCACAATTTGGTCCGCTCAATAACAGTAAAGCTGATGGGTGCAGAAATTTGCTGGAGGTTCGGACAACTTTGGAAAGAAGGCAAAAATAGAACCGTTTGTTCTCCAACCTTTACTGCAGTTTCAATCAGATTACATGTGCCAAGGCCCTGGCGTGTTAGTGGGCAGACAGAGGACTTCTTCGTCTTATTTCCTCCTGAACCATCTAAGGGCAATCCATGACACCTACATGTCTACATAAAGACACCAATGAGCATGATTTGCTTTGTAATGATATTCCAAACCATCATCATCTTGAACCTTTTTATTTTCATAATCTTGAACTCCTAGTAGCAAATTGGCAAATAAAGTTACAAATACCATCGATATTTAGTCTATAGTTGTGCCTACCACATTTGCTGCATCAGTCTATCTCTTTTCCTTTTATTAACTGGTTAAATAACAAATGGACCGAAAATTTGTCCTTGAGATTCATGATGAAACTATAATGCATGTTTTATATACTTCTAAAAGATAGTACCTCGCAAGGGCTGAATCCGTCAATTATCGGGCTCATCGATGCAACCAAATTGCAAAAAACCTTGTCCGTAGAGCCAACGAGACTATTCTTAAAGTGAAAGACAGCTTGCAATGGTTCCTCAAAGTCATCCTTCAGCTCCTGGTGCCATCGCTTTACAAGGCCGCACAATATCCTTGCATCTGCATGCTGATATTAATTAAGACATCCACATTTAAACTAAATTTCACATTGAATCTTCATAGTGCTTTTTACCTGGAAGATATGTTCGAAAAGAACAGTTCTCAAGATCAGAGATACTGTTACTGAACTTCTGGACATCCTCAGACATACTTTTAGGCTGACAGGATTCTTGCTCTAACAGTATAAACTCGACTGAAACACATTTATCTGCTGCATCCTGTCAGAAAAAGATTAATGTCCAAATGAAATCATTAGCTCTGCCTTCAATAGTGACAGATAAGGGGAAAATATCCAAAGACAGTGGTGACATTATCAGCTTACTGTGAGAGTTTCCCGAGCAGATTCAATGCCTTCCATTAAACAAGAGCTGACACAAATCACTTTTCTAACAATATCTTTACCACCCCAAGAATAAAGAACTTCGTCGCTTAGGAGCTTCCCAAACGTCACATCTGTTTATTAAGAACCATATACATCTATTATTATCCCCAAGAACGAGTGAAAATTTAAAGGACTTCGACAACAAAAACACTCCGTAAACCAATGAATCCTTATAGTCAAGTATGAAACTAACATGGCTTACACTCTACACGTGTAAGGAGTGCATTCCGTAATTAGAACTACATATATCTGTCTACTAATAACACTACTCATTTAACAAAATGGCAACATAAAGTCTCTACAGATTACAGAAATCGAAGAAATGATTACTCACCACCATCACTGATTCTAGTAACTGAAGAATTCATCATTTCAGGTATAAATCCATCAGTAGGTAAGTTGTTTACAGCATGATGAAAATCTCGTAAACAAAAATCTCCTCTCGGACTATACGCAATCCTCAACTGATGTTATATCCATGAATCAGATAAAACACACAGATCCAGGTTTAGCTCAAAAAACAATTCAGATGTACAGAAAAACCCTAGATGATAATACATTTTTGTAGTAATTACCTCATCAAAGCAGGAAATTCTACTCCTCTGAAGACAACATAAGCCGATTCTATCAGCGAGGATCTCTGATTGTTTATCTCCTCTTCCTCCTGTTGAGATTGCGTATTGATTTGCTAGTTGCAGTAAACACTGACGAAGAACAAAAAAACGTCACAGAAATTCAAAATCGAGCTTCATTATCCCGAATTAAACAAGTAAATTCGATAATCATGACCAAAAATCCACCAAATCAGATAAAAAAAATGTTCGATAAACAGAAATCGATCGATCGAAGCGAAATCTGTATGGAATTTTACCTGTTTCAATTCTTTGAGAAGAGGAGGGGAAATTGTTCGAAGATCGAGCATGAAACAAAGAAGAACCATATCTTTCTTGTGTGAAATATTTAACCCAAGAAAATCAAATGTGTCCTTCCGATTTTGAAATTCGAACACCTGATTAGTGTAGCAGATTTTTTCCCGCGATAATAATGCTAGTTTGAGAAGGCAAGTGAAATTGGGCTTTCTATAGTCTACAAGGAATGTTATATTATAAAAAAGAAAGTATTTACAAGAAATTACAAGGTAAAACCAAGGGAAAGTTCAGCAACGTCACAAATGCAGAACTGTATCCCAATGAAACATGACCTGATTAACAGTAACATCTTTGAAAACATCCCTCTCAAAAAACCACAAAACAATAGTCTGTTTAATGAGCATAATAACCTCATCTGCATCCCTAGCTCTTCCACCAAATGCTCTATTGTTTCTTTCTTTCCACAAGTGCCAGTGCACTGCATATATCACCTTCCACCAAACTTCTTTGCACCTCCCATGCAAGTTATTCATCCTCCAAGATTCAAAGTTCTTCTTAATTGTGTCAGGAAACACCCAAGAGACCTTAAAAGCCTTAATGAAATAAGACCACACTTTAAATGCAAAAGGACACCTGAGCATGAGATGATATGAAGTTTCCTCCTCCCCATTGCACAAAGAATATCTAACATCTTCAAAGTTCATTCCTCTGTGATTGAGCATTGAATAAGTTGGCAATGAATCATGAAATATTGCCCAAATTAAGAAACTCACCTTGGGAGGTATACCATTCTTCCACAAAAAATTATTGAAGTCACAAACATCATCATTCTGCACCAATAGATCATAACACTTCTTCAATGTAAATCCTCCCATAATCTCCACAGCATCTGCTTCCCCATTCAACCCATGAACAGGTCCTAACTCATTACATAACATGTCTCATTCCAACTGTTCAAAATGATATAACCTCCTCCTAACCTGACATTGCAGTCTCCCATCCGTTATCATGTAAGATATAGATGCATTCTTCATACTGCATGCTTTATAAATTGCAGGATATTTAGATCTCAAAGTACCAGTAGTTGTCCAATTGTCTAGCCAGAATATGATAGACTTCCCATTATTCAGTTTAAAACTTACATGTTCTTCCATAAATTCAGAGGACTTCGGAATACCCTTCAAATTACTTCTCCCCTGAGCAACAGCATCATTAGTAAGCAAGCAAACATCTTCACCATTTTTAAGCTTTTGCTGAACCACCTTCCTCCATAAATCTTTCCTCTCATTTGCATACCTCCATATCCATTTAGCTTTAAGAGCTTTACTAGTACACTTCAAGTTCTTAACTCCTAAACCACCTAAGTGTTTTGGCTTACAAATCTTCACCCAAGAAACCCAGCTCATTTTCCTTTTATCATTAGTTGAATCCCACAAAAATCTTCTCATTAGTCGATTAAGCTTCTTCTCCACACACACAGACAAAGGAATTAAAGACAGAAAGTACACAGGCAAGCTTGCCAAACAACTTCTGATAAGAACCAACCTCCCAGATTTTGAAAGAAATTTCTTCTTCCAAGAAGCTAATTTCACCTCCATTCTTTTAATAACTTCATCCCAAACAGAAGTGCATCTAGTAGTAGCACCAATAGGATGGAATTACGTTTCCTTCGGTACGTTTGGTGCTCAAATCCCCTGGAATCACTTTGCCCACGTGAATCACTTTTCCAGCAAATCCTCCATATGGAGTTTGACCCCTCCCCCCTAAGATTTGCTGGGAAACTTATTAAGGGATTTTTGGACCCACTTTTTAATGTTAAAATTCCATATATATACCATTTTAATATTCTGCAGGTAATGCCAAACAGTACATGGACTTTAAAACAAGGAAATGTTATAAATCCTAGGTATTTTAACAGATTTACCAAACACACAAGGGATTTGCATGAATCCCAGAAATTTTAGTCCCATTGGACTATAAATTCCTAATATTATGCGGGTAATGCCAAACAGTACATGGACTTTAAAACAACAAAATGCTATAAATCCTAGGTATTTTAACAGAGTTACCAAACACACGAGGGATTTGCATGAATCCTAGAAATTTTAACCCCATTCGATTATAAATTCCTCGAAATTGTGAATTATGCAACCAAACCCAATGTAAATTATTTATTTGAAGCATAAAATGAAATTCATCGCCGCAACTATTATGGAGCAAAAAATCATCCACGTTTCTGTTGTGATGATCCAAATTTTACGGACCAAAAAGTGCTTCTACGGATGATTTTAGTAATCATACACTTTGTGAAGTCAAGAAAGGACCCTTTAAATTTGTAAAGGTTGTTATGTAGAGTCCATCTGATCATAGGATGACCGGACACCCCATCCGGATATTAAGTGTCCAAATCTATATATTATTATTTTTTGTTCTTGTCACTTAATTACTGGATGGAGATTTTTATTTTTCGAATGGAAGTAATTAAGGATAGATATAAACGTTGTTGATTCAATTTACTATTTTTTCCCAAATCAATAACGTTTATAAGTGTTACAAATTTCGTTATTTTGTATCCGGCCAGTTAATAACCGGATGGATTATCACTTTTTATTTTTCACCCATATTAATTTTTAGCACCACTCTTTACCGAGGGTCCACGTTTATGTGGGTAATCCTTTAAGTTACGAATGATTTTATTTCCGCAACATAAGAGTTTCCCTCAACAAAAGATATAACGAGTTAATAAGATCCTTGCTGACAATCAATTAATACTTCCACACGGAAAAATAGATCCACATAAAGCACTAAAAATGGATAGGTATTTTGGACATGAAATAATACATCTCTTGGTTAAATTTGTGAAAGAAACTCCAATATCTCAACCCATATGTTATCGACATAGCTTAAGGCTATTCACTTTTTCTGATAATCATTTTACCCTCACTTTTATGTGCTATTCACTTCGAATCCTTGCAATATTAGAAAATTTCGAGGGAGAACTATTCACTTCCTAGTTCTTGTTTCCCTATTAGGCAATTTATTTTGAGATCAAACTGTTCAGTCTATTGATTCCTTGTATGCTCATATGTTTGTTCATTTGATATTTTCCTTGAATTGTTGTTAGTTTCCATAATGCATTTAAGAATTGAGAACATATGAATGCCAATATTTCTTTATGAGAGCCGTGAAGAATTGTACACCTGTTACACAACAAATTCTTATCCAACAAGATTTTTATGGATAAGGTTCCAGACTTGTGACTAACCTGCATAAGGGTGAGTCGTACTCTCACCAGAGGCATTATGCTGATGTTTACCCTTGTTTTTACCTCTTCCTTTTACTGAGAACATTCTTTTTGGACATGAAAAGTGATCATAGAAATTACTATCATCATGGAAAGGGACAAGATTAGAGCCCTTACCCGAGGTTGATTGTCTGGAAAACGATGACATTTTATCAATAAAATATTTATATCCTCTAATGATCAATTCCATGTTAGCTTGTTGAATCGTTTCATTAATGAAACGCCAATTTTCTCAGGAGGTGTATGAGTATCCTTATGAACTTATATCTGTGACGATTTTCTGAGTTCTTCTTTAACCGATTTTGCATACTGCCTTTTTGACTTGTTCGAATATTTGTGGATCCAGGAAAACTGACATTACTAGTAGAAAATTTGCCTGAACATGTTTTCACCCTGAGAGGTTTAGATGTTCGAATATCAGTCACACCTTTCAAAATTAAATCTAAGGTGTTTTGGAGATGGTCAAACTGATAGTTTTCCAATCTCAGTTTATACTTTCTTTGAACATGCCCTTTAGTGTTGCAATAGAAGCACACATTATGGGTTTCAATGAAATCAGAAAAGGTAGTTTTAACATCCTTTTGTGAAATACTCTTCCTCCTTAGAAACATTGTTTTTTCTGGGTCAGAGAAATTTAACCGATCATCTCTAGGCAAAGTATAAGTACTTTGTTTTTTAGTTACTGAGTGCGATTTTGTTAGCTTATCATGAACAACAAGTGTTCTTACTTCTTCTAACTCATCGGCTTTTTCAGAAGTTGAAATCATGGTAAATTGTTTTGATTCACTATCGCAACGTGGAGAAGTACCATAAAATCGTTTGATTTCTAAGACATCATATTTAAGTTTAGCCTCAACTGAAATAATGTTCAATTTCACTTCGGCATGTTCTTCAAGAAAAATCCTTGTTCTCGAATCATAGTCAGAAATAATACCAATGAGAGTATTGATTTTGTGTTTCAGCTTATTGACCTCAGAAGACTGAAATTTTACATGTTTTAAAATCTCAGTACATTCTTTAGCCACTTCCCTTTCTACTTTTGAGTCAGACTCATCGATAAGATAATAGGGATTACACTTATCAATATTCAACTGTTTTATGGGAACAGAGTGTTTATCTATTTTAGAGTTTGAAAATGCAGACTCTTTTACAGAATCCATAACAACAATGTTTTTTAAACTGGTGGAACGTTAAATAGAGATTTCGTCTCTGTCCATATAGTTAGATTACTTCAAACACATACATATTAGGTCTTAAACGTGTTTGCCTGCTCTGATACTAATTGAAAATGTGGGGGTACCCAAATACACCACCAACTTTTTCTTAGGCAACCTGTATGGACAAAACCTAAATATAATCCCCGAGAGTTCAACTTAATGAATCTCAATCAAGGAATAATATTCAGAGTTATATCTCTTTCTCCCACAATCAGAAAGTTTACAGAGCTAGTCCGTGAACCTAATTTACATGTGAGAGTACTTGCACGATTCCAAAGATCAATATCAAAGAATCAATCAAGTCGTATATAACAAACAAGGATGGATGTGTCTAATTTGATTGATTTACGTACAACCTTTGATATTTCAATTATAAAGATAAACAATATAATGCAGAAAAATAAATAACACAGACACCATAATTTTGTTAACGAGGAAACCGTAAATGCAGAAAAATCCCAGGACCTAGTCCATACTTGAACACCAAACTGTATTAAACCGCTACAGACTCTAGCCTAGTACAAATAACTTCGGACTGGAATGTAGTTGAGACCGAATTAAACCCTCACAACAATTAAATTACAATAGCACTCCTTACGCCTCTTGAATTCGAGCAGGACTCCGCACAAATGATTCCCTTAGCTGGCGTCCTTTACAATCTAAGAGTTGCTTCAACTCAATTAAAGACTTTAAACCAATTTTCCTCTCACAGATAAGCCTATATGTGATTTCCTTTTTGATCGTAAATCAAGGTGAGACTGGAAATCGATAGCAATAGAAAAAGTCTAGCTAACCTAAAAATATGGTCTTATGACTCCCGAAGAGCAGCCTAGATTCTTATTCACTTCATAAGTATTAAACCTGTGGAATCACAAAGTTTGAGACGAAGAGAACTTTACGATTTCTATCTATCTTGTTTGAGTGAGAAACTCAACGATCATAACAAGATCAGGATACTCGAACTATCAAGATAAAAATAGCTGGACCTGGCTTCACTAATCCCTAGGTGAAGTCTTTTTAGTCGCTAAACCCTACAAGAGTTTGAGAGAGAGGATGACTTTAGTTTACAACTAGGACACACAAAGAATAGTGTCAGGGATTCAAAAATCTCAGTTGCTTGAGGTTTTCCCTTATATAGACTTTCAAAGTATAGGTTGCTCTAGGTTTAAGCTAAGATAGCTTTGGAACCATGCAAACAATATTCATTGTTAGATGAATCTTTGAAACGAGATTAACATACCAAGATATACACTCTGGTTAGGATGAACCGCGACCGAACCGTGTATAAATACATTTTTCATGGACGGTTAGCCAAGACTAGCCGATTGAACCATAAGCTTAATCATTTTCATATAACACTTCAGACTTTAAGCTTGAGTCACAACCATAGGTTATAATGTGATCAATCATGTTTATATAGTGATTTTAGAGATTTATTCAAATGCCAACTATCTCACAGAAATAATTTGTGTGCATCTAAAAATATTCGACAGGCAAGTACGTGTACCAGCTACGTGTACTCTACCTTGTTCGTGACTATTTTTGTCATGGTACATGTTAGAGCATTGCTCGGTCGAACTCACAAGTGTTGCTATATCAAGCTTGTTGTCAAATTTAATTGCCAAAACTATATCTTGATTTCTAGTCTACAATTAGTTAAGTCTCGGTGTAGGATACTGTAGTTGAGAAACGAGTCAGTTATCATTTGTGTTCTACCGTTTGAAATAGAAGATCAACCGAAGCTTTTGGAGAACTTCATCAACAAAAGGTAAGTGCAGACTGAACCACCTATTTCTCAAGTTATATTCACTTTTCTATCCTTAAGACGATTGTCGTATGACTAATTAGATTAGCTTGCATAGACAAGAATTTCGAGTCAAGAACTAATTATTTAGTTTACGAATTTCTCGAAATATAATGACTAAGCTGAATAAACATTTGTTCATACTTGATCAAATTTCGGTGGAGAACAATTTATTGTTCGGAACCAAATCATGATTCAAGTTTATCATTCAAAAATAGCTTGGAACAGTTGTTGATGGTGGTTTTTAGTTCAGGAATAAAATTATGAAACCCTGTATTTAATGTGCCGTCATTCTGCAAAGAAATAAATCCATTTAAAAGTAATGGGTGTCCGAGTCTCTTTACTTACATATGTATTGAGCAATTCAGTATATTTATATATAAAATTTATTCAGAATGGTGCGTGCAGCAACAATCCCAAATATTCTGTAAAATCTATTAATCTCCCGCCTGCATTATTTACTAATGTATGGCTTGCTGAGTATTTTTCCTATGCTATGTTCCCCAGCTGAACTCATAATACTGACATGACATGACATGATAATTAATGTTCGCTCGCAGCGGAGAAGCATGACTTTCCCGAAGTGTCAGGATTAAGATACACATGAAGGTACTCAATCAGAAGCACGCAAGTTGCGCTGCCCTTTGAGGTAAAAATTAGTGATTTTGTGCCAGCGCGCAAAATTCATCAGAAATTGATTAATTTTATGTCAGCACGCAAAATTCAATTTTCTAACCTAATTTTATCAATTTGCAAAAATTAGGTTATTTACGGTCCGCGCAATATCTCGAACCCTATTGGTCGAGACTAAACCTAGGCAAACTAGGAAATTGATCCATCATGGAACTAGTAGGAGCAAATCCTACCAAAATGGGAAATAAAAGAAAAGAGGAAACCGCGACAAACTGGAGCTGTGGCGGAAAAGACTTGGCCGCGCCACTCATCCAGCCAATCTTCCCCAACTCAAACTCCCTTTGGTCGGCGCCCCTTCCTCTATTTTGTTGGCTGCTCGCCCCTCTTTCCCACCGACCAATCAGATCGCTTTAAATGCACCGCATACACTTTTGATTAAAAGTGGAAGTTGGTTGGTCGATGTGCTTAACTCCTTAAGGAATTGAACATAGGCTGCCCATGTCAGTCTCAAAAACGATCACGACCATACGTTTTGGCCAGCCAATTGGCGAGCCTGGCCTCCTCCCAGCGTGGCCAGACAAGCTCCATGATACTCACTGGCGTGCCCATTTTTATTCCATCCAATCGGAATTCTCATAGCACGCCGGCGACAACCCTAACCGCAAGCCAAAATTAGGCCAGTCGCGTGGATGAAAAAAGGGTTCAATGGAATTAAGACCACATGTGACGGTCTTAAATCGATCTTGGCCGCCCAACTTTGCCAGCCGAATTGACCGGCCTAGATTCAATCTCAATCAACGGACAAGGTGCGGATACGCTCACCAGCGGCCCGACTATTGTGTTGGCCGATTGAATAGCTCCCATCACGCGGCTAACACCAAAAAACGTTAGCCCCAAAGTAGGTTGGCCACACGGCTATTAAACCCTAAATTGAATTAATTGCAGTATGAAACTGCCGCAAATCATCTTGGCCGTCCAACTTCGCTAGCCGAATCAACCGGCCTATATCTAATTTTAGGGGACCAATGAGATGTCACCGTAATCACCGGCCACCCCTCTTCCATAAGGAACAATCGGCCAAGCCGCGGACTGCCTATATGGCTCCTAAACGATCGCCCAAAAATGGCTAGTCGGGCTGCCAATAGGAATTTTAAATAAATTCAGCAGCAGCCGTTAAATGCCGCAAATCATCTTGGCCATCTAACTTCACTAGCTGAATTGACCGGCCTAGATAAAATCCTAGGCGACCAATAAGATGTCGTCATGGTCGCCAACCGTCACTCTCCTATAAGGACCGATCGGCCTATCTTTGGCGTGCATGAACGGCTCCCAACAACTTCTCGAAAATGGCCGGTCATGCTCCTTTTAAGACATTAGGCTCCGCGACTAATTTAAAGCATCTTTATACAACGATGCTTTATGAACATCGATTAGTTTGAGCTGCTTGCTTAAAAGCGATGCATTATATGCATCGATTACAAACGATGTTTTATAAATATCGACTTCACAAATAATTTAATTATTTGACCTAAGAAGCGTTAAGTGTTATTTCTTGCGGAAAGCCTCATGGCTTGACTTGTAATACATGACCACCTGCCGCCTAGCTTGCGCGTGATTGGTCAAAATAACTAGGTCTTGCAAACAAGACCCACTCAGCAACCTGCTGCATATTTTCACGAAAATACTCGAGACATCAAACATGTCACAAACTGGGGGATGTTCATCAGGGTATTGGTCTGGCGGTTTACAACGTGCGGCATGCAACACGTTTATTATGAGAAAGTGTCAGGAAAGGCGGACAGTTAGTGGCAGCAGATAAGTAGTGGGTGTACACCAACCCGTTTTCCCCCATTGAATGACGTGGTTTTCAACATTTTCACATGATCCCACTTCTCCATCACTCAACTACTCCCACTTCCTATGAGATCAGGGTGCGTTCAACTATGACTTATATAAATAGGTTTTCAACCTATTTCAACCAACAACGGTTATTAACACAAGTATCCAGAAAACACCAAAGAACTTATAGCTTACATTCCGCAAGCAAGTTCCACATTCTGATACAAGTCATAAAACAACCACACCTTCAGAGTTAGCCATTCTGATCTCAACACCTTCTTCGCCTCCCTCCCTAAGATCAACCTTTCTCCTTCATTCTGTGACCGAAGCAACACTGGAATGGCCATTTCTTGTTTTAGGCCAGAATTGTAAAGATTGATCTCTCGAATCTAAAGTACTCCCGTGCAGTGCATTTATATAGGGTTTAGATTCGTTTCTCGGCGGCACACCCAAATTTACCATTTCCAACAGAATCAGTTTTTACCCCAAAACAACAATGATATGTCATTGATGTTATCAGGAATTTTTGAAATGATTTAGAGAAATATATAACTACTATATTCGGAATACAATACGCTGTTATCAGTCTTACAAACTGAGAAAACTGTTATATGTATGAAGCCGTATAACATGTACTTGTACACGTAGCGGAGTAGCTATATATCGACTTTCAGATTTGTGTGATACGCATACTTGAAAAATCGAGGGTCTAACAACCACAACCAATATTTCGCTTAGCAATCTGTATGGACAATCTCCAATATAATTCCAAATGAATCAACTAGACAGCCAGACTAAATCAACGGAAATATATACAAGAGTTGTATCTCTGTTTCACAATGTAATAAGAAAATCAAACAGATAGAAATCCGCGAGCCTGATTATTATGTGAAACAACTTGAACGGTACCAAAGACCAATGTTAAAGTGTCAATCAATATAATCAACAACCAATGGTTGGATTCTCAATTGATTGAACTTACGCACAACCTGTGATATTTCAATTATATAAACAAATATAATGCGGAAAAGAAATAACACAGACACCAGAAGTTTTGTTAACGAGGAAACCGCAAATGCAGAAAAACCCCGAGACCTAGTCCATATTTGAACACCACACTGTATTAAGCCGCTACAGACACTAGCCTACTCCGAGTTAACTTCGGACTTGAATGTAGTTAAGCCCTAACCAATCTCACACTGATCAAGGTACAGTTGCGCTCCTTACGTCTCTGAATCCCAGTAGGACTCTACACACTTGATTCCCTTAACTGATCTCACCCACAACTAAGAGTTGCTACGACCCAAAGTCGAAGACTTGATAAACCAATCTGTCTCACACAGAAAAGTCTATTGTATAGATAAATATGTCTCCCACAGATAAACCTATGAGTTTTGTTCTATCTTTTGATAAATCAAGGTGAACAGGTTCCAATTGATATACCGTACTTATATTCTCGAAGAACAGCCTAGAAATATCAATCACCTCACAATAATCTTAATCGTATGGTAGCGAAACAAGATATTGTGGAATCACAAACGATGAGACGAAGATGTTTGTGACTACTTTTTATCTTGCCTATCGGAGATTAAATCTCGAGCGAATCTTAGAGAAGATAGTACTCAATCACGATAGAAAACAGCAAGATCAGAACACGCAACTACAGAGAAAATAGTTGGGTATGACTTCACAATCCCAATGAAGTCTTCAAGTCGTTAACCTACAGGGTTTTGTGAAAAACCTAAGGTTAAAGGAGAATCGACTCTAGTCGCAACCAGTATCACACAGGATGTGTGGGGATTAGGTTTCCCATTTGCTAGAGTTCTCCTTTATATAGTCTTCAAATCAGGGTTTGCAATCAATGTTACCTTGGTAACAAAGCATTCAATATTCACCGTTAGATGAAAACATGATTAGACTCAAGCTAATATCTTTCAACCGTTAGACCGAACTTAGCTTGTTACACACAAATGAAAAGTGACTTCATTTAGATATGAATAACCATACCTAAACGTGTGCACCTTTGTTGGCTCAACAATAGTTAACCGAAGTTAGCCATATGAACACTTCCATATCAACCTTATTAATCTTAACCATAACTAGTTCTAGAGTTGTTCAATTGTTTATATTCTCATAGAAGTATACAAAACACAATCCAAGCGAAATCGATTTTGATTCACTCGAATCAAGTCATGAACATTATAGCCACGGTTTGCAAAAGATTGCATTCCTTATTATATAAATGTATTAGTTCATTGACAAACCGATTTTAGAAAATTATCCACTCAGGTATGCAAACAGGTACGCATACCTAAATGGACGGACTAAGTTTGGGTTCGCCAGTACACGAACTGGTACGCACACCTTCCAAACTCGGCAGAAATTCCCGAAACTGAACCACACGCCAGTACGCGTACCGGTATGCATACAAGGTTCCCGGACCTGACTAAACCAAGCAGTACGCATACGGGTATGCATACCATGGTTCCCGGACTTGGATTACATATATGCAAGTACGCATACTATGCTTATATCCAATTGTTCTAAACTGTCATTTCCACCATTGAAACATTCTCGGAAGACGACAATAGCTGTCTCACATAAACTATTAGCTTCAAAGCAATTTTCAAGTGATCGAATGATCAATACGAAACATTCCGAGTCTACATCAAATGACTGTCTCACACAAATCATGTAAGATTTTACCAGGCGATTTTCACATGATCATCTTTTGACTTTCGTCAAGAATATAAGATGAACTTGGTTAAAGCGAAAGCTTACCAACACATATTTCGAGAAATATGTAAGCGAGTTAAACTCAGGATCATATGATCATGCCTCACTACTAAAGTAAAATAATCATTCACAGCTTCACAGTTATGTTTTCAATATAGAAAAACTTGAAAGATACGTTAGGAATGAAACAGTTCAAGTCAATATTACTAACCTCAAGAGGAAGGATGATGTCGTCATTGTAGTTCATTAATTCTTCACGTTCTTCAGGTCTTCGAGTATTACTTGTATGTCTCATAATCCTAGAATTTCTAGTCTAACCTATACGAAGTTATCTCTAGTACATAATCAAGCGACTCTTAGATGATTTTTGATTCACTAAAATATGACAACCAAACTTGACATACCAACTCTTGGTGGGTTCAACCGAGCTATGCTCTAACAAAGATTAAATTAGCAAAACCTCATTTCGTTACATATTCTGTCCAAACCCAGTTAGTTGAGTCAGCAGCTTTGTACATGTTGCAGAAAAAAAAATTGGTCAACTACCCAAAATATCCTTACCTTCTCCGGTTCATTAACTGTGTTGATTCTCTTGCTTCACAGTAAAGAAATGAGGTTTATCTCAATCGGTCATCACAATCAAACTTAACTGTGTAGATAGTGATGAACTAATAAGTCAAAATATATATTTTGAGATTGATAAATGAGGAAAAGGATTAAGTCATGAGTGATGGTGGTGGTGTTAAGTCGAGGAAATCGATTCAAACTCAAATATCGGTTAATCAGATGTTAGATATTAGGGTTCTGGATTCGATGTTGAATTTGTGTAAATTCAATATTTAAACCGTGTTGCTAATAGACATGGAATCAAAGGGTTGATGTTAAATTGTTGTTCATGAGTTGTATTAATGAAGATTGGGGAATTAGGGTTTCATAACAAAAAACTCAAAGAATAATTAGAAGATGAAATTGATGTTCTAGGGGAGTGATTGAAGTTGGGTAATTAAGTAATTGAATGGATTAGGATATAATTGATGGTGAAATCAAGTTTAAGTTGATGGAATTGATGTGGTGACCGATTTCTGGATTATAAGCTATAATTCTAGGGTTTTAGCAGAGATGATTTGGGGGAAAAGCGGAATTCAGAGAACGTCAATGCTTGGTAAACGTCTAAATTGATTTAATTTTTGTTTTATGCATTGAATTGTTTTAATTGTTGAGTTTAGATGGTTGAGAATGAAATTGAGATTGAGATAAACATAGAATGGAACTCCGGTCTTCTTAATTTAGTACCGAGAGCTTCACATTTTACATTTATCTCAAACCCAAGCTGTTTGATTCACCATTCATGCCCAATTCAATCACCATTCAAATACCATTTCAGTTCTCTGGCAGCATCACTTTCTCCACCAATCCAAGAGTTCAAATCCCTCGAGTGTCTCTCTTCAATCTTTTACAAACCATATTCTTAACAGCGACCACCAATTCTCCACCATCTTTATCTAATTTATCCCCTCCCAGAAAACCCATGTCATGATCTTCATAACTGCATCGAACAACACCATCAATCCATTCAAATTTGTCTGAATCTTCTTCAATTTCTTGCTTTTGACAATGGCAGCAGCTTTAGTTTCTTTGCTCGAGATCTCTGTATCAACAACTTCTTCCCTGGATGCCATGCCTTCCCTCTTGATTTCAGGTACAGTAAAAACTGGTAAAGGTACGAAAACTATGGATTAGGATAAAAGTATGTAATTGAGAATCGGACATCATGTAAGGGGATCATCATGTAAGGGGAGTGAATCAACATCTATAGCTTTCTACCTTCGAAGTAATTAGTCAAGTCTCGGATTAGGATAAAAGTGTGTAATTGAGAATCGGACATCACTGCGTTCTACCGTTTGAAGGCGAAGATCAAACGAAGCTTTTGGAGAACTTCTTCAACAAAAGGTAAGTGAAGACTGAACCACCTATTTCTCAAGTTATATACATCCTACTATCTATGAGACGTTGTCGCATGACTAATTAGACTATTACAAGCATATCAAGAATTTCAAGTCAAGTTTATCTTGGTAATTCGTTCTCGAAATATATATGACTAAGCTTAATGAACATTTGTTCATACTTGATGAATTTCGGTTTAGAACAATTTATCGTTCATAATCTAAATCGTGATTCTAAATTATCATTCGAAAATAGCCTGGAACAGTGATATGTGTCATTGATGTTATTTGGGAATGTTTCGAATTTATTTAGAGAGAAATATAGAACTACCGTAAATCTGGATACATGAAAGTATGCATACCATTTTCACATACTGGGAAAACCGTTATAAGTTCGGAGCCATAGTGCATGTACTCAGTACACGTACCGGCGTAACTATAGTTCGACAACGATCTTATGGTACACATACCCGATATCCATACCATTAAAACTCTATTGCTCGTGAACCAGGAATGGTACGCATACCGAAAAGAAACTATTGGTTTTGAAACCAGGGTGGTATCCGTATATGGTACGCAAAACGGAAAAATTCCGTGAGTTCTTGAACCCATTTTTGTCTTAAGGGTACACATACCCTGTACATGTACTGAAAACACTGAGGGTACCAAAATACACCACAAACGTTTTCATAGGCAATATGTATGGACAAACTCAACACAACTCCGAGAGTTAAAACTCAATCAAGGAAAGTGTCTAGAGTTATATCCCTCTTTCTCTTGTTGTTAGAACGTTTACAAAACCGAATCCGTGAGCCTAACTACAAAGAGAGTTCTTGGACGGTACCAAAGACCAATGTCCAAGGATCAATCAAGTCTTATCCAACAAACTAGGTTGGACGTACTACTATGATTGATTAACACACAACCTGTGATATTTAAATTATAAAGATAAACATTATAATGCGGAAAAAGAAGTAACACAGACACCAAATTTTTTGTTAACGAGGAAACCGCAAATGCAGAAAAACCTCGGGACCTAGTCTAAATTGAACACCAAACTGTATTAAGCCGCTACAGACACTTTCCTACTACCAATTAACTTCGGTTTGGAATGTAGTGGAGCCCAAACTCAGTCTCCCACTGATTCAGGTACGGTCGCGCTCCTTACGCCTCTTGAATCCCAGTAGGACTCCGCACAATTGATTCCCTTATAAGGAGTCCCACTAACTAAGAGTTGATTCAACTCAATTGAAGACTGTAAACCAAATCTACCTCCCACAGATTAAGCCTATAATTGAATTTCTGATTTACAATCTAAACGGATGATCAGATCAAACGATAGATCCAGGTGATGAAAATTGATAGCAACTTGATAGTAGTCTGGATATCCTCAAAATACGGACTTATGCAACCCAAAGTGCATCCTAAATTATTATTCACCTCACAAGTATAAAACTTGCGGAATCACAAAGTCTAAGACTAAGAGAACTTTGATGATTACTAACTATCTTGATTGATGGAACAAGCTTTACAAACAATCAAGATCAGGATACTCGAGTTATCAAGATAAAAGATTACTGGACATGGCTTCATGAATCCCAATGAAGTATTTATAGTCGCTAAACCCTAAAAGGGTTTCTGGATAGGATGATTCTAGATACAACTAGGACACACCAAAAACTAGTGTCAGGATTCAAAGATCCCAGTTGCCAAGAGTTCCCCTTATATAGACTTTAAATCCTAGGTTACTTTAGGTTTAAGCTAAGATAACTTTGGAAATAAGCAAACAATATTCACCGTTAGGTGAAAGCGTTGAATCTTATCACATAAACAAGATATACATTCTGGTTAGGTAAACCGTAACCGAACCGTGTATAAAGAATATGTCCAACATGGTTAGCCGAAACTAGGCGATTTGAAATTAAAAGCTTAACACTCATTTTCATGTTCACTAAGACATTAATCTTGAGTCACAATCATGTTATCAAATGAGTCTAGTGTTAATTAGAGAATTGATCAAATGCAAATCACCTCATAGAAATAATTTAATCGCAATTGAATCATAATCGATATAGTTGGTAAATGTACAAGGTAAAATTACTTGAGTCGTTCGTGAGTCGTCTGAGTCACAGTACGCGGACCGATTTGCAAGCTTATAAGCATAACCGAGTTCCGGAGTTGATATAACTTTTTCAGTTCACGTACCGGTTTGCAAACTTAGGTACAACTCAAAGTTCCGGAGCTGACAGAACTTTTTCAGTTCACGTACCGGTTTGCAAACTTAATAATTTTACCGGTTTCGGAGTTCACAATTTTTTTTTCACTTCACGTACTGGTTAGGGTACTAAACTTGTTCTAGAACATAGAACTGTATTGGCCCATATAACGCTTTGAATACTTTAACCCGGTTCCCTTACCACAGTTCCAAAATGGTGTTTGCATGAGAATATGCATACCTATCCGGATCACGAAACAAACATATTTTCCCATGATGTGAGTACGAGTATTGTTAGAGCACTGTTCGGTCGAACTCGCAAGCGTTGCTATCTCAAGCTCGTTGTCAAGTTTAGTTGTCAAAACTATAAGTCTTGATTTCCAGTCTACTTATAGATAAGTCTCGGATTAGGATAGAAAGTGTAGTTGAGCATTAGACTTCACGGCGTTCATCGAATGAAGACGAAGAACTACTAAGGAGAGCTTGTGGAACTTCATCAACAAAAAGTATGTGGAGACTTGAACTCATCTATCACTCAAAAGTCTATCTATTCTATCTCCTATTTGAGACAAAGTCGTAAGGAATTAGACTACGAAGTATAACGCTTATCTTTTGAACTTCGTAGATATGACATCGACATAATCGTATGAATGTTATTGTGATTATATGTATGGGTAAAGGTGAAGATTTCATCCTAGGAAACAATGTTTACATTTGTGTAAAGGAAGTACATTCGTGAACTTGTTTTATGAATCGAAAGTGAAATCGCTAGGCTTATTGGTATTGTTATTCATTGCATATCTTTGGATTGCCAATATGTGTGAGTTAGTAGAACCGATCATAACTTGTTATGTATCTTGGTATAACTAATCACAGTGCCTGACTTATGATTTGGTATGACTAGTTTTTATTAATTAGTGTAACCGATCCTAAGTAATCACCTGAGATGGTATGATTGATATTTGTAATTGGTGTGACCGATCCTAGTAATTGGTGTGACCGATCCCAAAAGAACTGTGTAATCGATCCTTGTAATTGCTGTAACCGGTCCTAGTAATTGGTGTAACCGATCCTAGTGACTTGTGTAACCGATCACAAGCAATACCATGAGTATATTATAACCGGTCCTGGTAATTGACGTAATCGAACCTGGTAACTTACATAACCGGTCCTGGTAACTTGTGTGTTTGATCAACAGTAATCCATATTAAGGTATAATCGATCCCAGTGATTGGTAGAACTGATTGAACCCATGATTGTGATTTGATATTTCATCAATAAAATAGTTGTCTTGGAATACAGATGAACCAATTCTAAACTTGTTTGGAAGTGTGGTATAATCGATTCCAAGATTGTAAATATGAAAGAGGATTTACAAAGAAAACATGTCAACATACTTTGAACACGAACAGTAACTCTTATCTTTTATTGTTCAAAGTTATTCCTTAATTACTCAATGAGATCCCAGTCCGAAATAAATTAAGAATCTTTCAATTAAGGTTGTTAGTTTTATATTCTTTAATTACCAGCAATTAAATGAATATCTCTAGAGAATAAAAAATAGTAATGTGCATTTACTAATTGGAGATTTTTTATTGAGAGATTTCGGAAAATATTGGACAAAGCATTTCCAGGAATTATGAAAACCGATTTTGGGCATTTATTGCATATCTTAAGAATATTTCGGTTTTGGAAATTCCTTGGTGTCCAAACATCCTTGGTCTATAAATACCTAAGTTTGCATTTCAAACAAACTATCCTAAGAGCCAGGCAAACTTCATCTTTTTGTTGTTTCTGGTGGAGCCGTCTATCCGGAGAGGAAAGTACCCTAATTAGGCGAAATCTCTTACGACCGCTCGTTTAAAGACTTCTGTGGGATCAAGAACCTCTACGAGTACCGTTAGTGGGAAACTAGATAATTGCAGTTTATTAGTTTTCGATTGATTTGATTGACTAACGTTTGTTGAACTTTGATTGCACCTAGTTTGTTTATTCTTGAGAATCTTCTCTTCTGATATAAGATTCACTCATACTAGATCGAAGTGTCGACGGGATCTTTAGATATGTTTGTATATCTAAAGACATCTTGTGATAATCCATTATTAACAGACTCCGTTCTGTGCGTGATTGATCACAAGAGATTCAAGTGGTGTTGTGCAGGTTTAATTGAAGATAAAAGAAGATTTGAAGACGAAGAAGATTTCTTATTGGTTTCTCATATCTTTATGTAGCACAAACCTTGATCGGCTGGGATCCAACTAGAATAGAATTTATTCGATTGATTAGTTGCGTGAGATCGGCATCACTTTATAGTTTCTTGTTGCATTCTATATTGATTGATTGAAAATCTAAACTCTGCTACTTCGGTAGTTGTTGGATAGATTGATCTAACCAGGCAAAGGAGTTTATTAGTTTAAACGGAAGAGCCTTTGCATATGACTTTAGATATCTTTATCTGGAAAGAATCAATAGAGTTGTTACCAAACAGATTTGATGTTCCTTTAATGTTTGGAATACGATCCAAAGGAATTGTTCCAGTACGTGCACTTATTGAATGTCAGAAGCGCAGGGATACTGGAGAAACTAAGTGAACTAGGTTTAGTTGCTTGGTCTCAACTATACGAAGTTGGTTTAGATTTTGTAAAGCGGATTAATTCTGAGAGTATTTAATTCTGGACTTGGTCCTGGGGTTTTTCTGCATTTGCGGTTTCCTCGTTAACAAAATCTTGATGTGTCTTTTACTTTACTATTTCCGCAATTATAATTGTTTATTATAATTAAAAGTAAAATACAATAACGTTAACTTCGTATTACTTAATAGTGATCCTATAGAGTTTGGTTAAGTCCGAACCTATTATCAAGTAAACAAACTTTGATTGTTGTATTGTCTCGATCTCGTATCCATAGACGATCACACAAAGTGTGAATACCGATTTGTCGTATTGTCTCGAATTTGTCCATAGACAATCACTTTCGGTAAGAGGACTTATAGGTGGATATTTTAAAGATTGTGGTATATATGGGTACCCTCGTCTTTTCAATTGGTATCAGAGCAGGCAAACACGAAAATATCTATCAATCTGTGTTTGGTGTGATCCATCCTATAAGAAATGAGCTCGAGTTAAAATGAATCGATTTCAGTTAACGTACCGCTAAGATTTGACGGAACAAACTATCTATGGTGGAAATATGCTATGAGATCTTTTCTTCAATCATGAGTCTTTAATACTTGGTTATTGGTCATCGATATTTATAATTGTCCGAAAGTAGAAAATTCGGAAACTGAGTTTAAACGCTTAGTGGATTATACAAGCGAAGAAAAGGCTTTTGTAAAGCAGAATTCAGATGGTTTTAATACTATTATACATGCTGTGAGACGTGATCTACAACATCATGTATCAACATGCCAAACTTCAAAGGAAGCTTGGGATAACCTTCAGATCGTATTTGAAGGTAACACATCATAAAAGGAAGCTAGACTTCAAACTCTCACTTCTGATTAGGAAAAACTTCGAATGGATGACAATGACACTTTTGAAGAGTTTCATATTAAACTCTCTGAGATAGTTAATGCATATTTCTCTCTTGGAAAGACTATTTATGAAAAAGATATAGTGTGCAAAATTCTCAGATCGTTGTCGTCTAGATACGAATCTAAGAAACATGCAACCGTAGAAGCAAATAATCTTTCAACACTTTCACGAAGCACACTTGTGGAAAGTTAAAGATCTTTGATCATGAATCACAGTCTATTCAAGCTAAAGGAATTGCTTTTAAAGCTACAAAACTTCCAAAGGCTCCAATGGAGAAAGATAGACTGATGGATGATTCTGATGAACTGATTGCAGAAAATTCTGATGATAAAATTGAATAATCATTATCATTAATCACTAGACAGTTTCGAGATCTCTTAAAGAAAAGAAATAAGAGATTCATAAAAGATGCTCATCGATCTTCTCGACCCCATGATCGAGTTCCTGTCAAAAACAAGAAGGATCAGGAAGAAGATGATGAATATCAGCCTCAGTGCTTTAAGTGTAAAGGTTTTGGTCATATGGCTAAAGACTTTCCTAATCTTAGGAAATACACTAGAAGCAAGGCATTATCTGTAACTCTAGACGAGACCTCTGATTCATATGATTCTGAAGAAGAGGAAACAACTAATATTGCACTAATTGTTAATTTGATTCCCTCTTCCTCCATTAGTGATTTAACCATTTTAAAAATGGACATGTCTTTCGATGTTGAAAAATCATCTAATGGTAAAGGGAAAAATAAGACAAAGTGTAAAACTGACTCAAAAAACATGATTGCTAAAAGGTGCTTGATCTGAAAGATCTCTTTAAGAATAAGTCTGCACCTCCTCTTGATGCTGAGAAACCTAAGAGGAAAATCAAAAAGAGAGATTGGCTTAGCAAGAAGGAAAGAGAGAATATGCTGAATAAATATCAGTGTATGAAGCATTGACACACTTTTGTGTTCAATCAAAGACAGAATTACATATTCTTGCAGAATCCTTCACGAAAACTTCTCAACTGCAAGAAATTCTGGTCAAGCAACAAGGTTATCTACTCGAAGAAATTCACAAGCTGAAGACTGAAAGTGATAATCTTCCTTCCTCTAGCACTGATATGAAGGATTAAGTTGCTCAAAATAGACATCAGTTTTTTTTTTATTGTTTAAGGTCTATTTTTGAATAAAACTATCAATTATTTATGAATAAAATTATTATTTTATAATTTTTCTTGTGATAGTTTCCGATTACATAGCCTGTGCTTGAATGTCTATATTATTGCTATGTGTTTTCGGTTTATGGGATGTCTGATTTCGGTTTTCATAACCTTAATATTCGATCTCATATGATGTGAACCCTTATGGTTCGTGTGATTTTTTGATTTAGCGGGATTAAGTTCTAGCCCATGTTGGTAGGCTTTATCAAAGGATCATAAGGTGTTCCAATTGAAACTCATATGGAAAAAGTCACAATCTGTTGAATCAATTTGTGTTTACATGAGTTGTGTTTAGCATAAACATATGTGTTTCAGGGTTTCAACTTTTGCTATTGGCACGCATTAGTTGAAACCGATTCAACTTTTCTCTGGTAAAGGTTGCTCTTTGTTGTTGTTCTTTTGTTCTTGCGCGAGGATGACAACATACTGGGGGAGAGTTCTAACTTGAACTTGCGCTTAATGATATATCTTTCTGGGGAGAAGAGGATGCAGAATCTGAGGTAACGAATTTGTTAGTTAATCGTTTTCATGTTTAAGAAAAGCCTGCTTATATTGCATATATTTTGCTTTTGCTTAACAAAATTTCGGTACAATTGATATGTATTCCATTATGTGTGTATGGATGTGTGTGTATGTGATTCAATTGTTTCCGGTTAAGAAAAACTGTGTCAATTTATTTGACTTATTGTTTGGTATCTTCTTTATTGTTTGATATCAAGTGTTTTTGCTTAACGAAATTTCGGTGTAATTGCGGTGCTATAATGTCTATGTTTGTTTCAATTACTTCTGGTTAAGCAAATGATTGTGCAAGTCAATTTATTTTGGTTTGTATGTATTGTTTATGGATTAACGAAATACAGGATCATTTGTTTAGTCCAATTTGATTCCGGATAAGAGAAACTAAGTTAATTTTTATCTTAGTTAAACTTATCAAATTGAAGGATTCGATTATTCAAGTCTAATCGAATGCCTTGATAAGAAATACTAGTTAACTAACCTAGTACTTGTCTTGTCTAAAGTGAAAGGTCTAAGTTATTGTATGAATAATTAGAACCTGATGAGAGAAATAAAGTTAATTCTGATCTTTATTTTGGTCTTATCGAAATAAGCGATTTTATGTTTACAATTGGTTTAACAAGGGAACTTATTTCATAGTCAATTTGTTAAATTATTAGGGAAAATTGCTTCGGGCAATTGTTTCCTTGATAACATATTATAACTAAATTACTTGTAATTTCGGTTTTGATATTGGTTATCTAAAGTGGTATGTGAAACCTTCGTGCTTAACTCTTATAGGTTGTACAAGTCTTTTAGATTGTTAAGATCCTTTCGGTTTGAGCTTTATTTGCTCGAACCTTTGTCATTTTGTGAAGAAAAGGGGGAGAAATATATGGAGTAAACAAGTGATTTGCAATCACTAAGGAAAGGACAATTGTGCTTAAACGTTATATCTAACGAAAGAGTAAAGCATTGACGAAGGAGGAGCAACATATCATATTGCTGTGTAGTTATCTTGACTACAAAAAGGGGAATAACAAAGATGTTCGGATTGAAAATCTACCTATCTTACCTTTAGGGAGAGTATTAGCTTTGTTATTCAAATGTCAATAGCGGTATTTATTAATTGAATATATGCAGGCTATTGTGCTGTTGAAACTTGGAATCAAGCGTATGTATAATGAATTCTTGTAATTTGTTTATCCATATGTATTAAGAGTTTTGTCACTAAAATTGACAAAGGGGGAGATTGTTAGAGCATAGCTCGGTTGAACCCACCAAGCGTTGGTATGTCAAGTTTGGTTGTCATATTTTAGTGAATCAAAACTCGTCTAAGAGTCGCTTGATTATGTTCTAGAGACAACTTCGTATAGGTAAGACTAGAAAGTCTAGGATTATGAGACATACAAGTATTACTCGAAGACCCGAAGAACGTGAAGAAGTAACGAACTACAACGACGACATCATCCTTCCTCTTGAGGTTAGTAATATTGACTTGAACTGTTTCATTCCTAACGTATCTTTCAAGTCGTGATATATTGAAAACATAACTGCGAAGCTGTGAATGATTATTTTACTCTAGTAGTGAGACATGATCATATGATCATAGTGTTAAGGAATTAGACTACGAAGTATAACGCTTATCTTTTGAACTTCGTAGATATGACATCGACATAATCGTATGAATGCTATTGTGATTATGTGTATGGGTAAAGGTGAAGATTTCATCCTAGGAAACAATGTTTACATTTGTTTAAGTAAGTACATTCGTGAACTTGTTTTATGAATCGAAAGGGAAATCGCTAGGCTTATTGGTATTGTTATTCATTGCATATCTTTGGATTGCCAATATGTGTGAGTTAGTAAAACCGATCATAACTTGTTATGTATCTTGGTATAACTAATCACATTGCCTGACTTATGATTTGGTATGACTAGTTTTTATTAATTAGTGTAATCGATCCTAAGTAATCACCTGAGATGGTATGATCGATATTTGTAATTGGTGTGACCGATCCTAGTAATTGGTGTGACCGATCCCAAAAGAATTGTGTAATCGATCCTTGTAATTGCTGTAACCGGTCCTAGTAATTGGTGTAACCGATCCTAGTGACTTGTGTAACCGATCACAAGCAATACCATGAGTATATTGTAACCGGTCCTGGTAATTGACGTAATCGATCCTGGTAACTTACATAACCGGTCCTGGTAACTTGTGTGTTTGATCACAAGTAATCCATACTAAGGTATAACCGATCCCAGTGATTGGTAGAACCGATTGAACCCATGATTGTGATTTGATATTTCATCAATCACATAGTTGTCTTGGAATACAGATGAACCAATTCTAAACTTGTTTGGAAGTGTGGTATAATCGATTCCAAGATTGTAAATATGAAAGAGGATTTACAAAGAAAACATGTCAACATACTTTGAACACGAACAGTAACTCTTATCTTTTATTGTTCAAAGTTATTCCTTAATTACTCAATGAGATCCCAGTCCGAAATAAATTAAGAATCTTTTAATTAAGGTTGTTAGTTTTATATGCTTTAATTACCAACAATTAAATGCATATCTCTAGAGAATAAAAATTAGTAATGTGCATTTACTAATTGGAGATTTTTTATTGAGAGATTTCGGAAAATATTGGACAAAGCATTTCCAGGAATTATGAAAACCGATTTTGGGCATTTATTGCATATCTTAAGAATATTTCGGTTTTGGAAATTCCTTGGTGTCCAAACATCCTTGGTCTATAAATACCCAAGTTTGCATTTCTAACAAACTATCCTAAGGGCCAAGCAAACTTCATCTTTTTGTTGTTTCTGGTGGAGCCGTCTATCCGGAGAGGAAAGTACCCTAATTAGGCGAAATCTCTTACGACCGCTCGTTTAAAGACTTATGTGGGATCAAGAACCTCTACGAGTACCGTTGGTGGGAAACTAGATAATTGCAGTTTATTAGTTTTCGATTGATTTGATTGACTAACCCTTGTAGAACTTTGATTGCACCTAGTTTGTTTATTCTTGAGAATCTTCTCTTCTGATATAAGATTCACTTAAACTAGATCGAAGTGTCGACGGGATCTTTAGATATGTTTGTAGATCTAAGACATCTTGTGATAATCCATTGTTAACAGACTCCGTTTTGTGCGTGATTGATCACAAGAGATTCAAGCGGTGTTATGTAGGTTTAATTGAAGATTAAAGAAGATTTTAAGATGAAGAAGATTTCTTATTGGTTTCTCATATCTTTGCGTAGCACAAACCTTGATCGGCTGGGATCCAACTAGAATCGAATTTATTCGATTGATTAGTTACGTTAGATCGGCATCGCTTTATAGTTTCTTGTTGGATTCTATATTGATTGATTGAAAATCTAAACTCTGCTACTTCGGAGTTGTTGGATAGATTGATCTAACCAGGCAAAGGAGTTTATTAGTTTAAACGGAAGAGCCTTTGCATATAACTTGAGATATCTTTATCTGGAAAGAATCAATAAAGTTGTTACCAAACAGATTTGTTGTTCCTTTACTGTTTGGAATACGATCCAAAGGAATTGTTCCAGTGCGTGCACTTATTGAATGTCGGAAGCGCATGGATACTGGAGAAACTAAGTGAACTAGGTTTGGTTGCTTGGTCTCAACTATACGAAGTTGGTTTATATTTTGTAAAGCGGATTAATTCTGAGAGTATTCAATTCTGGACTTGGTCCCGGATTTTTATGCATTTGCGGTTTCCTCGTTAACAAAATCTTGATGTGTCTTTTACTTTTCTATATCCGCAATTATAATTAAAATTAAAATACATAAACGTTAACTCTGTATTACTTGATAGTGATCCTATAGAGTTTGGTTAAGTCCGAACCTATTATCAAGTAATCACACTTTGATTGTTGTATTGTCTCGATCTCGTATCCATAGACGATCACAAAAAGTGTGAATACCGATTTGTCTTATTGTCTCGACTTTGTCCATAGACAATCACTTTCGGTAAGAGGACTTATAGGTGGATATTTTAAAGATTGTGGTGTATTTGGGTACCCTCGTCTTTTCAATCTTTGTAGGGGAGGTAACTCAAATTATGATCTTCACCAGGGGAGGAAATGCAAATTACCCCAAGTTTCCTAGTCCATAGAAAAAATAAGCATAATACGAAGGGGTTGCTCATTATCTTTATCATCGGAATCACATATTGAAGCTTGAATCTTTTCTATTTCGTCCTTGATGTCGAGAAATTTTGTAGCAAGCACAAATAATTATTTTTGCATACCTTTTACGTTGGAGTTGATCTTATAAACATCCTTGTGAATTTTTTGAAGAATACTCAAGGTTTTTGGATCACAAGAACCGTCAAGAGGTGAAATAGACGCCCTTTTTCTTTTGTACTCGTTCGTTCTCATACGTTTGAATGTACTTCCATGAACCAAGATAGGAGTGCCAACAGAGTTTCCAATCGGATCAATGGAGAATTTTCCATATATACGTTCGATAAGACATGGAAAGCCCAATTTCTTGTTGGATAAGGTCACTGTAGTCATTTGTTGAATAATCCACCCACAAATGTCAAGACAGTGAATACCCATTTCAAGAAAATAAACCAACTCCGCAAAGTCATGACTCCAATGAGCATCTTACGGAAAACCCAATTTATTGTTGGATAAGGTCATTGTAGTCATTTGTTGAATAATCCACCCACAAATGTCAAGACAGTGAGTACCCATTTCAAGAAAATAAACCAACTCCGCAAAGTCACGACTCCAATGAGCATCTTCTACAGTGGAGGGACAAATGTTTGGAATATCAAATTTTCCAAAGACTTTAAAAGCCATGCTGAGATCTTCGATAGGAAACTTTCAATCTTTTCAACCAAAACTTTTACCACAAAGGTAAGAAGAAATGGTTTCACAAGACGACTTTTCTCCCGTTGGTCTAGGAAAACAAAAATCACCCATAGGGAGACTAGTGATTCCCCAAATTAATTCTTGATCTACTTTAATCTTGTCTCTTCCAATCATGGTCTTAAAACAAAACATTTCAATATCAACATCAAAAATGTTAGCATAAAATACTCTTGTAAGTGTGTCAATCCCTCACCAAAACCATTAAAGATATTGCCAAGATTGTATTTAACAAAACAAGATAAACCATCACAACAAATATAACCTTCTTTCAATTTCTTTCTAGAATAAAATCTCCAGTAATTTTTTTTATATGTCTTATAGCAATCTTCATTAACAAAGATGATTTTAGGTTCATCTTTTTCCTTGTGATTGGGTATATAGACTACCTTAGAAATTCTCTTAGGTTTTCTATTTTCACCTTTGTTCTTACCATACTTGCCAAATAAAGTCAAAGAATAGGATAGATCTTACTTGTAGATAATTGCTCAATTTGGATTCCTCCTTGAAAAGAATTATTTCTATTAAGAAAAAAGATGAAAATTGTGAAGAATAAAACTCCAATTCAAGAGGAAATCACACCGGTTCGGTAACCTTAGGCTCAACCTCAATTCCTGTCCACGAACAAGGAAGAAGGAGTAAGGGGAGTACATGTACTCTTTGAATACACCCTAATGGATTTTTTATCGGTTTGGGTGCTGAAACTCATGAATTGAAGAGACATATACATATTCCGTTTGATGTGTACAATCATATCAAATTATGATTTCCAGATGGTACTAAATAATTGACTTTTACAATATCAATATAAGATGATTAAGATTATTCTTAGATCAATGAATCAGTTGTTGTAAACAATGAGTTTCAGAGCACGAGAGAAATTGATGTTCATTGGATTAGAAGTGTTGTAAATTATTATGACCTTATAACATCATAAAATTGGAGCCATCTCAACAACACGTGATGTTTTACTTTGATCATGAATGATTACTTTGATCCTTCCTTTTCCAGAGTTAATCACCTAGATATTAGGATCATACAAACTAGATAGATATATCACGGAACATAAAAATAGTACAAACAGAAGCAACCTTATTACTGCTTGCCCCATCTCAAGAGGTCTTGTTAACAAGAGGTTAAATGAGCGAAATGCTCACAAACCCTCCTGGCATGACAGTCTTCCCGTTTTATTTCTTTATCCTCAAGGTGATCAAGAGATGATATTCTGTAACCATTAGGAGTAGTCAATATAATTGCAGAAGTGCAAGTTTTTTTTTGACATGTCCAAATTTTCCACACTGAAAATAAGTTTTACTAATGTCTGAAAACTGTGAGGACTTATCCTTACTCAAGATCAATGCAAGGTGTTCTAAGAACTTAAAAGTCTTTTCAAAAGCTAGAAAATGATCTTCGTCTACTGACCCTCTTTTGTTGCATTCCTTAAAAAGACTGTTTAACAATCTTTTAAGAGAGCGTAGCTTATTACTTTTAACAGGACGTTTCTTGTTTTTAACCTTTGCATAAAATACTTTATTCTCTAATATCAATCAAGAAATTGGAAATCTTGAATGAATCGAGAGCATCCTGTAAGACAGAAAGTCTTGAGGAAATTAAGCTTTGAAGAATCTTTAAGGAATTCTGGTGCATTACAGGTAAACAGAAAGAACTTCGCAAAGTAGTTTCCCATAAGAATATACTTTCAGGTTCAAACAAACAAAAACTTATTAGGTTTTCCATGTTTGCCTGCTCTGACACCAATTCAAAACGTGGGGGTACCAAAATACACCACCAACTTTTTCTTATGCAACCTGTATGCACTAAACTCAAATATAATTCAAAGAGTTCAACTTAATGAATCTCAATCAATGAATTATATGAAGAGCTTATATCTATTTATCTCAAAATAAGAAAATTAACAGAAGCAAGTCGGTGAACTTGATTATGTGTGAGAGTACTTGGACGATTCCAAAGATCATTATCCAAGAACCAATCAAGCTGTATCCAACAAACAAGGATGGATATATCTACTTTGATTGATTAACGTACAACCTGTGATATTTCAATTATAAAGATAAACAATATAATGCAGAAAAAGAAATAACACACAGGCATCATAATTTTGTTAACGAGTAAACCGCATGTAGAAAAATTCCGGGACCTAGCCCATATTTGAACACCAAACTGTATTAAGCCGCTACAGACACTAGTCTACTCACTACACCAAATTTTGCGATTAGCAACAGTAACTGGCAGTTGCAAAGTGGGGTCGCAACACTTTTGTTCTGTTACGAAAGTCGATGTTGCAATATTTCGCAACGGCTACATTGTTGTTGCAAATTTTTGGTCGCAACAGTTTGAAACTGTTGCAACGTCAAAAAGTCACAATTGTTTCAAACTATTGCGAAATTAGGTGGACGCAACTGTTTCAAGCAGTTGCGAATTTTTTGTATGGTCAAAAAAATAGTGGTTTCGACAGGTCAAAGATTAGTGGTTTTGACCGGTCAAAATCAGGTCAAAAGTATAGTTCCCTGTAACAAAATCAAGTTACCCCAATTCGTTTAAAAATCAAATTAATCCAACAAAATCAAGATACCTCTATTTTAGAACCAAATTTAGCGAAGCAATGTACTTTACAAAAATTGTTGAACAAAAAAATAAAACTAGAAATGAAAAGGACTTTTTTTCCATAAGATATTTCTATGTTTTGCAAGTGCAGTAATGCAAGAGAATATACTTGGCCCAAAAACTGAAGAGGAAAGAGTACATACAACTTGGGGAATGAACTTGTTTCGTGCCTGATAATAATGCTGAGTGCACCAAGAGGAGTGACAACAATAGTTAGCCCAGATGCATAAGTTGCAACGTCAGCAACTTCCCCGACAATCACTGCAAAAATGAAATCATCCCATTAGTAACGTAGTCTTGAAATAAAACATCCTGCAACTCAAATTCATTCCTAACAAAATATAGATGCGTTAACTTCATAAGAGATATTCCATGTTTTGAATGTTAATACTTTACTCAACGGGTATTGAATTAACCAAAAACACACAACCTTAAAGAAACCAACATGGTAACAGGACACAACTTAAAAAATAATTGATACACAAAATAATTATGATGCATTTCCTAAGGCATTATTGCAGATGTAAAATTCCCTTTAGGAAATCAAATTAACCACATCAAACAAATAGAAGAAAAATATTCAAGGACCAATAAAGCAATCTAGCTCCTGAAGTCCAGTTTTTAAAAGAATCATTGCTTGGAACAACAGACTGTACATTTAGCTCCCATTAAATTAAAGAAACAATAAGTTGGAAGAAAATTGTTTTACCTTGTTGTCATCAATGCTAAGATATTGAAAGCATTTTGGTTGTCAAAAGTCATAACTCTATAGTTATGACTCTAGGTTATCAAATCCAAGACACCTTGGTTGTCAGTGAACTCAATGTAGTTCCAAATAATTTTTCCTTGCTGTACTCTGCCTGCTCCATCTTAAACACCTGCTGAAATGTGTAGGAAAGAGAGCGAGAAGAAATTATGTAAAAAAATCAAACACAGGGGTATCCAACAAAACATTTTCACGCACCTCATTGAAATGTTTCTGAAGGTTTTCACTGGCAAAATTAATGCAGAATTGCCCAAAGCTGAGGCAACATAGAATAACTTTAGTTAACACTTAACAGACATTTTCAAATTAAACTATCGAATATACAACCAATCAAATTGCATCTTTGAATTTGGGTCCTTGCCAACAGACCAATTGATCTTTTCAACCAGCCTGGAATAGACATTCAAAACAATGTTGGTTTCTTTCATAAGAGAAGCTACCCTTCAAGACACAGATCTTGAATATATGTGCAATTTCACATACCGGTCGAACCGGCGAGAATACATAGTCTTCGCTAACGCCGCTGGCTACAGAAACACTACAGTCGAGAGCTTTCACTACAGTTTTGTATTGCACCTGAGAAAAGCCCAGAAATTATTCCAGTCCTTAAGTTAAAAGCATTGACAACTTTCAAATTCCAAGTTTCTTATATGGCCATAAATAGTTGTATAATGTAATCCTTATAGATCTTATTATGGATCATATATGTACTTCTCCTTATAGATCTACTATATAGTTCTAAAATAACATAGCACCAAGATATTCAAATATCACAAGGAAAATGAAATTCATAGTTTGGCAGTGCTAAGCAATTTCGAAGGTGTAAATCACTTAGTAAGTACATGGTGTTTCTTGTGCAACTCACTTACATGAATAAACTAGCAGCCATTTAAAGATGACAGTTAGATTTCTGATCCTTAATAACTGAACAATCATGCTCTCTACCAAGAGAAAATTTGACATTTCCCAGATGCAGAATAGCTTCCAGGGAGAGAAATATAGCTTCCTGAGAAAGAAAATTAAACCTATAAAGAACACAGAAAAATGAAACCGCGTCAGCTTCTAACCTTACATCCAATACAATCTTTATCAGTCAATAACACAACAGATAAAAACTAGAAGTTATTACTTCATAAGAACTTAAACCACAACTGTATAACATTAAACATGTTCTGGATTGTAAAGAAGTTGACATTTAAAAAAAACATAGCAACGACCTGCACCAACTGAACCCAAAAAATAACATCGGTGGACAAAGTAAAACAAGTTTCCTACACTAGACTAATCTTTAATTTATTATGTTACCTGAAACTTTTCATATTCAAATGAAGTATGCCTAGAAAAAATATTGTTATATCATCATCGTCAATCCCTTACCCTATACTTTAAGATCAATAATGACACGGTAGAGTTGGGTGGCTAATGTTCTACATTTATTTATGAAAGTTTACTAAGATTATATCCCCATGGGGACTAACCTCCCCTTGCAGTGGTCCTTAGTACTTAAACCCAAATTGCCCACAAAAATGAAAGAGATGTAGAAAATGGCCTCGACTAATTGGAGAAGCATAATGCAATTCAAAACACAAGGGGGTGACAACAATCTAGCAAGTCCCATTTCTTTCCTAATACTTTCCCAAACTGTGCCCACAAAAGTGTCAATTTAAAATATGAATTGAACAAATCAACAATCATCCAATTGCATATTCTAATTCACAAATCAGATCCACCAATTAATTAATACACTTGAATGCGGAATCTAAAAATATCAACAAAAAAATGTGTTAAGCATATCAATCAAATCTATATACTCATAGGGAAAAAATATCCCAACGAACTATCTTTAAGCCATAAACATATTTTTCTACAAAAAACAGACAAACCATATGATTGTAAGCGAATGAAAGATCAAAATTTAATTGAAAATAACAAAAATTAACAACCCAAAATGAAATTCTTCAACAGAAACAAGAGAAGATTTTATAACTAGATTCCCCAGTTGGTAAGTGTTTCCAATATCTCCTATCATCAAAGCTTTGCTTTAGTAAAAACAAAAAGAAAAGAAAAATATTGCAAGTACGCGTGCTCACCTTCCCAGAGGCACATAACGTATAAAAGACATGATAATTTCGTTTTGGATCAGTTATTTGCACTACAAACGACCGTTCCAAAAGGTAGGTCTAATTGCAACCCCAGATATCCTACCATTTGCATCAAACCGACTCTCAACAAATTTTCTGACTACAAACAACAAAACCAAAAATCAATTAAACAAATAAGATATCAAAACATAACTTCGCATGAGCCTATCATTTTCACTGGGGTAGCATCTTAACCTTCAGTATTACAAATCATATCTTGTATTTTCATCTAACTGAAAAGAAAAAAACAATAAATCAAAACTATGGTTTGGGTAATACCTTTGTTCTAAATATGTCATTCGAAGATAAAACCCCAAATTACTTGAATATAAGGAAAGGGTAAATGAATCTCCAATTGGGTTTATTAAGAAACTTCTGAAAATAGAGAAGGGATTTTGGGGGAAAATCTCGCGCCAACTTAACACTCACACAACAAAGAAAGTTTGCAATCAGATTACCTCTGATTTCCCTCATTAGGACAAAAAATCGTAATTTTGTAAAAGATTTATAATCAGATAAATCCAGATTATAACACGGTGAACATAACTCTGAACTCATATTAGAGACCGGTTTAACGATTTTGAGTGGAAAAAATCAAAAAAAGAAGAAAAAAATATCTAGGGTTTACTTCATAAAATCAAATAAAAAGGAGAAGAAATAGTTCTTGTGCTGGTAGTGACGAAACCTTTGTTAGAGCACTGCTCGGTCGAACTCGCAAGCGTTGTTATCTCAAGCTTGTTTGTCAATGTTAGTGATCAAAACGATAAGTCTTGATTCCTAGTCTACTTATAGTGATGTCTCGGACTAGGATAGATTGTGTAGTTGAGCATTAGACTTCACAACGTTCATCAAATGAAGACGAAGAACTACTAAGGCGAGCTTGTGGAACTTCATCAACAAAAGGTATGTGGAGACTAAAACTCATCTATCATTTGGAAAGTCTATTTCTACTCTATCTCCTATATTGAGACATAAGTCGTATTACTATATGGTTTTCGATTATACACATTTGAGATTTCGAGCTGAGTTTAACTCGCTTACATATTTTTCGAAATATGTGTTGGTAAGCTTTCGCTTCAACCAAGTTCATCTTATATTCTTGACGAAAGTCAAAAGATGATCATGTGAAAATTGCCGAGTAAAATCTCACATGGTTATTGTGATACAATCATTTGGTGTAGACTTTGAATGTTTCGTTATGATTATTTCAATATCTTGACAATTGCTTTGATGCTAATAGTGTGTTAAAACGGCTATTGTCATCCTCTAAGAAAGTTTCAATGATTAAAATAGAGTTTAGAACTATTGGATTATGAACATAGTATGCATTCTTGCATGTATGTGATCCATGACCAGAGTTATAATATGCATACCCGTATGCGTACTTATAGTTGGGGAATTCCGAGTACCAAGTACACGTACCGGTACGCATACTTGCGTAAGGTATAGGTCCGGGAATTTCTGCTGGGTTTTGGAAGTGTACTTAGGTATGCATACCCGTTCGCATACTGGTGAACCCAAACTCAGACCGGCTACTTAGGTATGCGTACCCGTATGCATACTTGAGTGGTTAAAGTTCTAAAATTGGTTGGCTCATGAACTAATACATTTATATAATAAGGAATGCATTCTTTGCAAATCGTGGCTATAATGTTCATGATTGATTCAAGTGAATCAAACCGATTTTGCTTCAATTGTGTTCTTTTATACTTCTATGAGAATATAGCAATTGAACAACTCTTTAATTAGTTTCATTTGAGTCATTTGAACTAGTTATGGTTAAGATGAATAAGGTTGATATGAGCCAACATGGTGTACACGTTTAGGTACGGTTACATAAACCTAAATGAGGTTACAATTCATTTGTGTATAACAAGCTAAGTTCGATCTAACGGTTGAAAGATATTAGCTTGAATCTAATCAGGATTTCATCTAACTGTGAATATTGAATGCTTTGTTACCAAGGTAACTAAGATTGCAAACCCTGATTTGAAAACTATATAAAGGAGAACTCTAACAACTGGGAAACCTAATCCCCACACCTCCTGTGTGTTACTAGTTGCATAAGCTAGAGTCGATTCTCTTTTAAACTTAGGTTTTTCACGAAACCCTGTAGGTTAACGAATTAAAGACTTCATTGGGATTGTGAAGCCAGACCTAACTATTTTCTCTGTAGTTGTGTGTTCTGATCTTACTTTTACTATTGTGATTGAGTACTATCTTTGATAAGATTTGCTTGAGATTTATCTCCGATAGCAGGTAAGATTGAAAAGTAGTCACAAACATCTTCGTCTCATCTTTTGTGATTCCACAATATCTTGTTTCGTTAATCGATTGGGATTATTGTGAGGTGATTGATATTTCTAGGCTATTCTTCAGGAATATAAGTACGGTATATCAATTGGTTCCTGTTCACCTTGATTTATCAAAAAATGGAACAAAACTCGTAGGTATTTATGTGGGAGACAGATTTATCTATTCCAATAGACTTTTCTGTGTGAGACAGATTTGTTTATAAAGTCTTCGACTTTGGGTCATAGCAACTCTTGGTTGTGGGTGAGATCAGCTAAGGGAATCAAGTGCGTAGTATCTTACTGGGATCAGAGGCGTAAGGAGCACGATTGTACCTTGAATTAGTGTGAGATTGATTAGGGTTCAACTACATTCCATTCCGAAGTTCATTGGTAGTAGACTAGTGTTTGTAGCGGCTTAATACAGTGTGGTGTTAAAATCTGGACTAGATCCCGGGGGTTTTCTGCATTTGCGGTTTCCTCGTTAACAAAACTTATGGTGTCTGTGTTATTTCTTTTCCGCATTATATTTTTTTATATAATTGAAATATCACAGGTTGTGCGTTGAATCGATCAATTGGGAAATCCAACCTTTGATTGTTGATTGAAATTGATTGATCCTTGAACATTGGTCTTTGGTACCGTTCAAGTTATTTCTCTTATATTCAATCGGGCTCGCAAATTCCTATTTGCTGATTGCGGATTGAATTGAGAGAAAGAGATATAAAACTCTTTGATATACTTTTCTCTAGATTGAGTCTGACTGTCTAGTTGATTCTCTTGAAAGTATATTAGTGTTTGTCTATTCAGATTGTCAAATGAAATATTGGGTGTGGTTGTTAGACCCCCGCTTTTTCAATTGGTATCAGAGCAGGCAAACACATTAAAGACCTCATAAGTCTGTGTTTGTAGCGATCTGAATATGGATAGAAGTGTTATCTCCATAAACGTACCACCAGTCTTCGTTGGCTCAAATTACTTATGGTGGAAAATTGCTATGCGTGCCTTTCTTCAAGCGCGTGATTTTCAATCATGGGTTTATGTGGTTAATGGCTATAATCCTCTAGTTGTTGCAGAAGGCGATGCAATTGTTCCAAAGGATATTGGTGCATATGAACCTGCCGAGATTCTCGCTGCAAAGAAAAATTCTAACAGGTTAAATGCTATCATTCATGCCATTACCCCAGAGCTCCAGCATCATGTGACTACTTGCACAACGTCTAAAGATGCTTGGGATATCTTAGATACCGTATTTGAAGGGAAAACCTGTGAAAAGGAAGATAGGCTTCAAAACCTAAATTATGATTTGGAAAACCTTCGTATGGCAGATGAAGATTCATTTGATGAGTTTAATCACAAAGTGTCTGAAATTGTTAATGCATCTTTTGCATTGGGTAAGACTATTCCTGAAAAGGACATTGTGATGAAAATTCTCAGATCGTTGCCATCCATATACGATTCTAAGAAGCATGCCATCGTTGAAGGAAACAACCTTGCAACTCTTTCCAGAAATACTTTTGTTGGAAAGCTAAAGATTTTCGATCTTGAACTATGTCAAAGAGAAAAACGTCACTTGCTAGCCAACTCTGTTGCTGCATCTGATAAAAAGTCTCGACACCCTAAACTGATTGATGCAAGAGATGAGAATTGCTTTAATTCAACTCTTTCACTGTTTATACAACAGTTAAAAAAGACTCTCAGACAGAGTAAAATAATGTCTCAAAAGAAAGATCACTCAATCAAAAAAATGGACAGAATAGTTCAGAAAAACTATGTTAATGAAACTTTTCCCAAGTGTTATAGAAGTGTCCATGATACTTCCAAATGTTCTGATTAGAAATTTAGTGAGTTACTAAAGCATGGATGGTTACTCTTGACTACTGTCCTGAGGAAAACATCTGTGAAGGTTATCTTAACTTCCTTGCTGATAATTACTCTTGTCCTCTTAACAGTCCTGATTATTCCATGCTTTACAATCTTACTTCTCCAAAAGAGTTTCAACTGGAAAAGGAAAAATTAATTAAAAAGATTGATGATCTGGAATGTCAACTGCGGATTTTAAGACAAGAAATTGCAGTCTCTCGTAATTGTGATCCTCCTAAGATACATCAAACCTCTTCGATTAATTCTTCTAGGCATCTTCAACATGTTATTCCTGAATCTATATCATTCTCAAGTCCTTCTGATGATATAGAAAAATACACGGACATACCAAATGGTTTGGTTCTCTTGTGTAGAAATCAGGATCATCTAGATACAATATGCACAAAGCATCAAGAAAATCTCTCCTCTGTTAAACCTTGTTTTCAGAAGATGAAAAGGAAATCTCCAAAGAAACCTTCTATTTCAAAAGAGATTTCTAAAATCATTCATAGTTTGCGAAAATCAACAAACAAGGTATTCAAAACTGTGCTAAAAGGAAAGAATGATGCACATAATTCTTCCTTCTTAGAAACAAGACAAGAAATAACAAATACTTCTTCTCCTCATAAGAGACCTCCAAGTCCTGCCTTGGATTAGAGAAGTTACAATCTGTAACAAGGTTTAAGATGGTTCTTGTTGTTTTCTGTCTTAAACAAGAACCATAATCCTCAAGAAGGGTGTGAGGAAATAATTTTTTGTTAATTTTCTAGTTTGTTTCTATTCGTCGTTTGGTTCCTTTTTGAGATAACGACTTTTCCCTGTAAGACTTTTTTTCTGGGGATAACCGAATTCTGTTAGGGTTTTGGACAAAGGTCTTTTTGGAAATTCATCCCCTTTCTTCATTATTTTTAAGTTGAAGATATCTCCTAAGAGAGAGCATTTTATTTATCTCTTATATCATGTCCTCATCAAGTCTTGCAAGCAAAGAAAGTGATGTCTGGACTGTTCTTTGGTGTAGTGTATTATCATAACTTCGGACTGGAATGTAGTTGAGACCGAATTAAACCGTCACAGCAATTCATTTAAAGTCGCACTCCTTACGCTTATTGAATCCCAGCAGGACTCCGCGCAATTGATTCCCTTAGCTAACGTACTTATAGCCTAAGAGTTGTTTCAATTCAATTGAAGACTTTAAACCAATCTGCCTCCCATAGATAAGCATATTTGTGATTTTTGTTCTGATCAAAGATCAAGGTGGGGAAGGAAATTGATTACAATTGACAAAGTCTAGCAAACATCAAAATCCGATCTTATGATTCCCAAAGAGTAGCCTAGATTCTTATTCACCTCACAAGTCGAAACTTGTGGAATCACAAAGTCTGAGACGAAGATACTTTGTGATTTCTATCTATCTTGTTTTTTCGAAGCAAGCTTACCAATCAAAACAAGATCAGGATATATGAACTATCAAGATAAAGATAGTTGGACTTGGCTTCACGAATCCCTGGGTGAGGTCTTTTTAGTCGTTAAACCCTAGAAGGGTTTGAAGGAGAGGACGACTCTAGTTTACAGCTAGGACACACAAGAGTGTCAGGGGTTCAAAGATCCCAGTTGTTTGAGGTTCTCTTTTTATAGACTTTTAAGATCAAGGTTGCTTTAGGTTTACGCTAAGTTGGCATTGGAACCAAGCAATCACTAATCACTGTTAGATGAAAAACTTGACTTGAGATCAACATAGAAGAATACACACTCTGGTTAGGATGGACCATAACCGAACCGTGTATAATGACATGCTCATGTAGGTTAGCCGAAACTGGCCAATTGAACTATATGCTTAACCATTTTCATATAACACTTTAAGACTTTTCTTGAATCACACATATGATCAAAAATGTCTAGGTAGTGTTTTTAGAGAGTTGTTCAAATATCAATTATCTCATAAAAATAATTCTGATGCATCTGAAAATATTCGACAGGGTAAGTATGTGTACCTGGTACGTTTACTGTACATGTTCGTGAATGTTTTTGTCATGGTACATGTACTGGGTATGGATACTCTTAAGACAAAAAAAAACAAGTTCAAGAACTCACGGATCTTTTATGGTTTGTGTATTGGGTATGCGTACCATTTTTGGTATTAAAACCAACAGATCTTTTCCGGTTTGCATACTAGGTATGCGTACCATTCCTGGTTCACGGGTCACAGACTTTTTGTGTTATGGATACCGGGTATGTATACCACAAAGTTGTTGTCGAACTATAGCTACGCCAGTACATGTACTGCGGCTACGGATTTATAATAGTTCTCCCAGTATGTGAACTGGTATGCATACTGTCTTGTATCCATATTAACAGTAGGTTTATATCTATTTAATAATCAATTCGAAACATTCCCAAATAACATCAATGACACATATCACTGTTCCTGACTATTAACAAATGATTAAATCTTGAATCATAATTTAAGTCATGAACAATAAATTGTTCTTAACCAAATTCATCAAGTATGAACAAATGTTCTTAAGCATAAATAGTCATATTTCGAGAACAATATTCAAGATAGACTTGACTCGAAATTTTTGTTATGCATGTACTGTCTAATTTAGTCATGCGACAATGTCTCATAGATAGAAAGGTGAAAACTTGAGAAATATGTGGTTCAGGCTTCACTTACCTTTTGATGTTGAAGTTCTCCAAAGCTCTTGTTGATCTTTGCCTTCTAACGGTAGAACGCAGTGATATCCGATTCTCGACTACACACTTCTATTCTTATCCGAGACCTGACTAAATGTAGACTAGAAATCAATATGTAGTTTTGACAACTAAATTTGACAACAAGCTTGAGATAACAACACTTGTGAGTTCGACCGAGCAATTTTCTAACACGTAATATATTAATTAAGGATGCAATTTGGATTTCCTGACCGTAATTAATATCATACGGCTAGGTTTTTCCTGGCTGTATCTAGTTCTGTTTTTAGAAGAAGAAAAAACAACAGTTAGGTTTACAGCTAGGTATTCCTAACCGTAATAGGAAAAAACCAAGTCGTAACATTTGGGTCCTAGCCGTAAGATCTGTTATGGCTAGATCGTGCTCAAATTTCCAACCGTGAACTTATTTTACGGCTTAGAAATTCTAATTTTTTTCAACCGTATGTAGTGTTACGGCTTGGTCGTGTCCAATTTCCAAGCCGTAAGTAGGGTTTTTTTTTCCGTTGTTTGTATATGTTTTTACATTGTGTTCTATATGATTTGTATTAAACTATGTTAATTGCATCTATTGAACAGATGAACTGAGAAGAAGAAAACACAAGAAATAACACCTTTTAATAACCCGACTCCTGCCTCTCGTCACGGAAATCCATTGGGTGCGGGTAAAAGGAATCCATGTGAAGTCGTCATTGCTAGAGCAAGTGAAGAAGAGACGCCTGAACGTGGAATTATGGTTTCTCAACATCCAAATCTAGAGATTCAAGAAGAAGAAGAAATGGTCGAAACAAGTGTTGTTGTTATTGATAAGGGCAAAAGAAAAGTGGGGGAGAAGAAGGAGAATAAAAGTATCCACTAAAAACTTCAGCAAGACAAATCATTGATGTTATGCAGTTTTTTCCTCCCAGGGTGAATGAGAGACCTTGGGGTGAGCCAAGTGATCAATCCATCTTGTTTGTTTAGAAAACTTCATGGGCTGCAAGGGTTTGTGCCTCAAGGGTAATAAATCTTACTCTAAGATTGTATATGTTATTTTCTTAATTTAATTATGGATTGTTTATTGTAACAACAACATTTTTATGACTTCCGTAGGATCCCGATAAAGCGGTGCCAAAACTGAAGTACCGGCAGGGAAGTTTTGGGCGTTGGATAGAGAACACGAAGTTGTGGTAGACTTGGTAGAATCTTAAGGTTATGGCCTGGAATTGAGTCTTTACAAAGGACTTATGATGTTGTTATTGTTTGTGGATTTAATAAAATATTATGTCCCGAAACCATGACTTTTCAACTCCCGTTCGGCGATATGACTATCACGTAATACTCACCAAATAACAAGTCTTTCCTTGAATGAAAAAGTTATATCTGACGGTTTCAATAACTATATTCCTTTCAAAAATCTTTATGTGTTGGTAAAAGATTATCTTGGGTGGGTCACAGTTGAAGCACGAGAAGAGTTTGAGATTGGTTCCGCGGCCAAACCACTAGTATATAGGGATCTAACATATGATGGGAAAGTTCCTAAAATTGCAAGCAATATTAACTTGGTTCGTTTGAGAACTCTGCTGCTAAGGATAAAAGTGGACATGTGGTGATGAACGAAGGAAGAGCTAGGCATACAACTATAGCTTACTTGATGCACGCGCTTGGCACCGTCTTTTTCCCTGATTTCTTGGGAAATAAGGTCAATGCTTGTTAGTTATAGTTGTCGAAGTCTCTCAGTCTTGATCTGGATACAAACAAGGTACTAAAGTACTCATGTGGCACTGCCATCCTTTCTTAGTTGATGGACTGTCTTTGCAAATCTTCTAGATGGGGTGAAACACAAATTCTATGACATGTTGGTCTTCTCCGGGTATTTTTGGGTTTCCATATTCAAAAATTCGTTGTAGTTTTATTCTGATTTGTGTATAATATCTTTTTTATAATTCTTTTTTTCGGATTCAAGGGCTTACGCCTATGTCAAAAATTTGAGGTCATCTCGGGATAACGGTTGGGTTCTATAGAAACCTACGGGAGGAATATACCCCTTTAGAGGGACCCAACATAAGGGTAAAGAGAGAAAAATGGTCGACATGAGGAAAAGGTTGGTCGCTTTAATAATCAATGATGTGGTTTTTGATCCATATATGAGAGTTGATGAAGATGAAAATGATGAAGTTTGTGATAGGGAATTTTTTGATGTGCGACCTACCATGGACCTTTGTTTTATCCAACCGGGTTCGTAATTTTAAATCCTCGTAGAACGTTCCAGCAACTTGGTATTGTCCAGAAAATAGTACCTGAAAACTCTCTTTTACCAAGTATAACCAGCTCCATTTTACTGAAAAGGATATGAAATTGACCTATGAACCGTCACCGTCGATCGATTATTGGAATGCTCGCTCTGAATACGAATACCAAATGAGTAGAAGAGGACTTGAAGCTTCTATGGCACTTCCGATGCAGATGAGGGTTACATGGAAAGGTATCAAGAGCGATCTCATCCTTATGTGGAAAATATGGATGCGAAAGCGAGGCAACACCAAAAAGATGGAGGAGTTCAACTTCGAAGCATGATGAAAGTTATTGAAAGGATAAATATGACATGGTGGTACATATACTATAATTTAATGTATCTATATGTTCTTTTTTAAATGATATATACGAGTAATTAGAATTCTTGCATTTGATATAAAATAAGTTGGACGAGTCAAGTGGTTGGTCAAGGACATGATTCGTAGCATTCATGCACATGAGATCTTGTGGGTCGCTCAACAAAGAGTACCCAGGAATCGATTTGAGGGTTTACCAGACCCTGACAAAGGAGATATATGTACTTATGAAGAGGACCAACCAAGGGGTACTAAGAGGGTTAGGTAACCTTCGTTTGGCGACGAATTAGGTACTCCCTCATATAATCAAATATCGTTGTCCAAAGGCAAGAAAAATATGCAAGTGGTCGAAGCGGATATGGTGGAGGTAAAAAGGTCCAATTCAAAGCGGACGCGGTAAAGGTGGTAAAGGTCAAAGTGGATGTGGTTGACGTGGACGTGGTAAAAGTGGATCTCAAGTTGTAAAAGAGGTTATATAAGATGTTGTGGAAGAGGATGAGGATTCAGGTGAGTCATCTGGATCGGGTTAGGATTCCAATGAATTACTTATGCAGATGTAGTGGATTTAGTATTTTGCTTGTTTGTATTTTATTAACTAAGAATTTGTCTATCTAGTATTTTCCTTATCTAGTAATGGATTTTGACGGATAGATTGCAATTTGTTTTCAGTTATCAAGACAATAACTTAGCGTGTATAAATTAATTTTAGTGTTTTCATTTGTCTAGTTCTAAGTATAATTATGAAAAGAAACTCATGGGCGGTTATGGCTAGGTCGATAGTTCACAAAACCTAGTCGTAAATGCCTATAAGTGCTTAGTTATAAACACACCCACTACATCGGCTAGATTTCTAACCTTAAACTAGGTTTATGATTAGGAATTCTAGCCGTAACAGTCTATGATTTTCTCAAAATAATTTGTCAATTGTTTCAGTTGAAAATTCCTAGTCGTAACAGTTCAACGCAGTTGGGTTTCTAAGTCGTTGTTATTTTGCGATTACGAAACACCTAGCCGTAACTTTTTGTGAAAACCCAAAAAAAATTGAACCTCCGACACGGTTAAAAATCCTGGCTGTAACAAGTCAATACGGTTGGGTTTCCCAGCAGTTGCTATTTTACGAGCAACTAGTTTCTCTGAAAACCCCAAAAAAGATTGAACCTCCGATACGGCTATAAATCATGACCGTTTACTCCTGTTATGGTTAGAATTCAGAGCCGGTAAATTGACATAAAGTCAGAACTGTATTTTACTGCCTGGTATCCTAGCCGTAAGTCCGACTACCCAAAACCAACAGGTTTAATCTTATTTACGGCTTGGTAGACATAACCATTTATTAGCGGTAAGTACCTCAAAAAAAATTTATAGAACATGATATTGGCTAGTTTATGAAAAATAGATCCGTTAAAAAACTAATTTATAAACCATCGAAAAAGAACATAGTCGTTCAACCATTTATTTATAGTCACTGAACCAATTATTTATATTTGAAATAAGTCCACCTCCATATACCCACCATCCCAAATCAAAATCAAACCTTGTACTTCAATAATCTCCACTCAAAACCCTTTCAATCTCAATGCAATGTACTAAAAAATGGATAAACCCGACTTAACTTTAGATGAAGACTTATCTATTTGCCAAAATTTTGTACTATGCTATCCAAAGAGGGGAGAAGAACGAATGCAACGTGGATTAGTGAGTGTTAGCTATTGGAAAAAGATTTTTGTCGTGAAACGGGTAACAGTAATAAGCATGATGGAATTGATTTGTATCTTCAATTTTGAGACATACACAAAGAGTTGATTTGTATCTTCGAATATATGGCTTTACTTGGTATTTGCAATCAACTTCGACTTAGATGGGAAACTGGTGTTGAAGTCGTAGCTCAAGCTAGGAAAAAGGTTCATTTTTCAACTACGAACCTCATTTTGCCATCATCAATGGCTTCTTAATACAGCGTTGGGGTATTAGAAAAAAGTTGTAATGTAGATCAACTAAGTATTTAATGGGTTGTAATGTGGTTTAATGAATGGAATGATTTTTGCATTTCAATCCTAGTATGTATGTCGAAACTCTGAAAATTTCAAACTAACACATTCACTTACGTCTAGGAAAGTTACTTTCTAAACGTAGAAACATGTGATTTTTGACGAAATTATAGACAAAAGTTCTTCATTTCCCAGCCGTGGGAGTGATTTACGGCTAAGAATTCTTCAATTCCCGATCGTAAATTCGCGGCTCTGATGTGATATTTTCGTAGCCGTAACTATCTTTTACGGCCGGGTCGTCCCAGACGTAACTGCAAAACTTTTTATGTAGCTAACGGGTTTGAATCAACAAAATTATTATTGGGAGTTAAGTACGAGGTCATCCGGAATATTTTGAGAATATGTTTCATAATATTCTTCTAAGGTTTTCAAGAAAATTCAAAAAAATCCTCAAGATCTTTCTTATGAATCATAAAATTCCTTTTCTTTTTTCATACTTTTAAATCGTATGATTAATCTAACCCATTTACTATCTATAATTAGTTTAGTTAATCACCATAACTAATATTAATTAAATCGAGAATAAATTAGCCATTGTATAAAATAGTTGGATATGGGGTTATGTAATTTACTACTTTATAATTTTATTTCGTCATTTTGTGAGCCCTTAAACCTTGCCCACTGCGGGGTTATGTACTTTACTATTTTATAATTTTATTTCGTCATTTTATGAGCCCCTAAACCTTGCCCACTGCGGCCTCAATAATATGATTCTTTACTTTGGTAGCAAGATAATGTAAAGTCTCCACAAAACCTCACCCTGTGCAGCCTCAATAATAGGATTCTTTCCTTCCATAGCAAGATAATGTAAAGTCTGTATCTAGACTAAACAGACATTTGGCCAACCTGAAGACTGTGCAGTTCCCTAGGAGTGCCACAAAATAGGCATTCCTGTGAAACTGTCCGAGCCCCCACAAAAGTCTCACAGCCTACAAGCAGTCTCACCGATACTAGTCTCACAGCCTATAAGCAATCTCACTGATACTAATCCGTGTTAACATTTTCAAAAAACACGAAGGATGAAAACGACACCGTTACAAATAGACACAGGCAAAACTAAAACTCACCATTAAAGTGACTAGAAATCCATTGTCCTTACATAAAGAGATTTGACAAGACGGTGAAGCTATAAGTATCATCTTTTCCTTAACCCCTCACTTTCAGTTTTACTGTACAAATCTTGAGATGACTCTCTGGTTTTATTAGTGCTAACAACATCCTTGCCAGAAGAACATGAATCGGCTAATGTAATCTCCGAGGAGTACTTCCTGATCCTTAATGATATTAGAATGCTTGACATAATCCCAAGAAGTGGAAGAACATAAGAAAGCACAGGAGATTTCTTAGAACCAGAGGCAGAAGCTACAGCAGCTCCAGCAAGACTGCCGATGGATGTATTCTGTAAAATCATTGGCACACCTCCAACAACTGTAGGTAGCAGAAAGTCCACAAGGAACCCAACATTTGTTGCAGCTAACGCATAGTTGATCACATAGGAAGGCATCGGTGAGAAGCGAGCAAGAAGAACAAATTTCCAGCCGTCTTTCTCAACTCCTTTGCTGAGGATGTGAAAGTACTTATTTGCATGGGCCCATTCCATTGCCGAGCTTGATCTACGAAATACAAACCTGAAACAAACCCATTAGAGAATAAACCACTGATCAAAAAGCAGAAATTCCACACACATGACTGAAGCACAAACATAGTTTTGTAGATTAAAAGAGGAGAAAACGATTCTAACATGACGGTGGAAAATCAACTATATGGACTTGCTCCAAAACCTAACTTATAGTTTCATAAACCTGCCGGAGCCAACATAATATTATTTCACTATGATTTGAAGTAGTTTGGTACTCCCGCAGCCAGTATAAAATTATCATGAAATTTGGCACTGAAACATTCATGACATTCACTTAAATCAAGGTTGTAAAAAGAACAGAAAAAGCCTTCTCTCAGATCAGATACAGTCACAGAATTTGGTCTATTCATTATATGCCTACTGTTTCCTGGCTTATAATGGAATGAATAAGATCGACTGTTTCATGTTATTTCATGACAATGAGAATCCTTTCCTAAATACAACAACATCCTTCAACAATCAGGAATTCCTGTATGTTAATAATATGAAAAGCTAACCATACCCCTGAATTCGGAAAAAATTGGCTAACGTATAGTATGGGTGGTCCTTTCGACCGTCCCATTAATAGACCTTCAAAAGAAGACATTATCTATAAAAGTTCGTCTGTGCCCACCAAGTCGTGCATTGTTTCGACTTACATACACACATTTCATATTCAGTCATCAGCATACGTCCCCTTTCTAGAGCTCTCTATGTAATATAGACATACCACTAAGACAACCAAGCCACAATATTTAAACAGAAAAGCAAACAATACCCCCAAAAGAGCGGCAGCAACATGACGATGGCAAATCGAATCACCAAAACCCAACTTATTGTTAAACGAACCCTGAACCCATAAAGCAAGAAAGTGAAACTAAGAATATTAATTGATCTTCCTCAAGATTGGATGTTTGAGCTACTTTTAACATTTCAACACTCAGATCTCCCAGAACAACCTATAGCCTTGCAAACTTCAAGAAGTTCCTCGATGTTAAGCTTAGATATGACTAATGTGCATAACAAGTTTGTTATTCGACACTGAATTTCTCATGCAGTTCACTTAATATCAAGGATGTTAAAAGAGGAATGAAATGCTTCTCTCATATCAGACACAGTAACAGATTTCTGTCTACGCCTAGCATTTCCTGAGTTCATTTAAGGAAAGAAAAGCAAAAGCTGAATATTTCATGTTGTTTGTTTAAACTTTAAACTCAAAGTCGTACAAAAGGACACTAAAAATCCTTCTCTCATGTTAAAAACAATAACAAACTTCATGAATATCCTGGATTCAAAGTATTAAAGGAAGGATTGAAAAGCTAACATAATCACTGAATATGAAAAGAAAATTGGTATTGAACATATGCCCCTTCAAACGTCAATCTGAAGACGTTATAATGCAGGAGAGTTTGTGCTTCATTAGGGATGTTTTCTATTTAGGAGTGTCTTGCTAATTTCTACTTTTTAGGAGGGCGTTTCAGTCCTTACTTTTGGGTTTCTTTTCTTAGGATTTCTTTCTTTTTGAAATGTTTTTTTTTTTTTTTTTTTTTTTTTTTTTT
>JAJJMB010009041.1:1623083-1638617 GCA_023531105.1 Papaver atlanticum | reverse complement strand
TTTTTTAATTTTTTTTTTTTTTTTTTTTTTTTTTTTTTTTCTAAATTTCTATCTAGTATAAATAGCTCTTAATGAGTCACTCAGCAGACAAACTTTAATTTTAATTTTCATGTAACTTATCATATCAAATGATCATATAAGAGTGTTGGGTTTAACCTAACCTCGATTTATATGTGTTCTATTGTTTCAGTTTCGTTTTCTATTGCTTGTCTCTGTTCAATTACGCTTTGTGCTGTTATATGTATTTTTTTTTTTCCTAGGCAAAGATTATTAAAAATTACGCAAGCCGGGTGAAAGCGATTACAACTTAAGAAGAGCATAAAGCCCCAAGCAAAACCAGCCTACTACGTACAAACTAAAGGTAAAGAAAACTAAAATGTTAAGAAAAGAACAATCACCAAAGGAGATTCAAAAGCAAAATGCAATCCGCTAATACATATGAAATTGAGAAGAAAAATTCTCATTAAGCTTCCACAATGTTAAGCTCTTTGTGACTATTTGCAAGATTGTTGAACATATCTTGCCAATCTTTCTTCACAGAAGGAAAACCCATTCCCATCACATTAGATGTTAGGTTCGCTGATTTAGCTTCTAAGAAACCCATCACACCGTCGATAAAAGATCAGCTGCCCCTACTGTGTCAGGCATTGTTTCTATTTACATGCACATTTTAGATTCGGAATTCTGTCTACGTCTGGCATTTCCTCGGTTTCATTGTAGAAATAAAAGCTAAAGTTGAATGTTTCATGCTGTTAACTTAAACTCAAGGTTGTAAAAATGACACTGAATATACTTTGCTCAGATTATATACAATAGCATACTTCAGGAACACCTCTGCCTCGGCATTCCTGTATCTAACAGAAGGAATGTAAAGCTAACCCCATCCCGGAGTAATGAAAAAGGAGGCTCAAACACAAAGTACGGAATGCCCCTTCAACCGCCACTTATAGACCTTCAACCAAAGACACTATCAACAAAATCGCAGCAGTGCCAACTTCTGCATCATGAATTGTTTCTATTTACGTACACAAATTTTAAATTAAGTCATCAACAGGTAAGTCCTTTTCCTAGATTTCCTTTTACACCTAAAACAACCTCCTTTTGCGATCAGGTATCGACTATATCAATCCCTTAGAGACGTATATAGACCTTCAACCAGCTGTGCCAACTGCACCATGCACTGTGTCCATTTTACATAAAAACGTAATTAAATTTAATCATCACCACATAAGTTCTCTCTCTAGATCTCTCTATACACCTTAAAAAGCCTCCCTCTTACACCTTGCATAGTTGCAGGCTACATATATGTTATGCATTTTCTAAGTTATGTGTGCGAACTAAATCTAAGTTTCAGATATAAACAAAATCAAGACAATATTCAATATTGAGAATTGCACTGACCTGCCAATCCAGAAAGAGAGGGAAGCACCAAGAACCTTCGCACAAAACACGCAGAGCACAGCAGGAAAGAAACCGAAGAGAAGAGAAGCACCAGCTTCAAAGAAAACAGCATATGGTAAACAAAGAGCAAGAGTAATAGTATGAGTTAGTACATAAAGTGGTATTGCCCAAAACCCTAATTCATTTGATAAATGTTTGAAAAAGATTATAGCTTCCTCTTTATCCCATCCATACTGTTTACTTATACTTCTTAATATCGCGATTATTCCGATCACTACACCTAGTTTCGTTAATTTTCCGAGATTTCCCATTTCTTCGTCTTGATTTTTACGAAGGAATCAAATTTGTAACTGTCTCTTCCCTTCCCAATAAAGTATTGTTTTCTGAATCTAATAATTCAGTCACATTGGGGTGGGCTGACTGCCAAAGTGTTCGTAGCTAAATAAGATCAATGGAGCCCATAATGAATGTGGACTTTGCCCAGTGATGATGCCCTACACCGTTGGATGGACGCTCGTCGAGTGCGAATGCCAGACCAGTGAAAACTGTTGTGCACGCCCTAGTTAGCAATTCCGCATGCGCCGAAAATTAGGACCGGCAAAAATGCGTCTTTTAATTGTCTAACCAAAAATACAAATTCCGTCATTATGCGGTCAAAGATGTGCAATACGATCAAAATTCGGGAATTTGTTTATCCGTGTTTGATGCGTTTCACATATATAAATGCGGTACATAAAAGTCGATGTATTTATATACAATAATTATTGTCAAATGGCTCACAATTCCATCGAATTCAAAATACAACTGAAGTTTAATCGTCTCTTGGATCTCGTAAGACCCTACGCGATTGATTCTCCTTGCCGACGTCCTTTATAATCTTAGAAGTTGCTTCAACCTGAGTGAAGACTTTTCATTATTCTTTCTCTAACAGATAACCTATTGATAATAAACGTTCAAGGTAATGGAAAACAGTTTTCTTATGAGTGATCTTCAAGGATAAAGAAGATATATAGCAAATCTCAACAATCATGATAGCTTGCTCTCTTTAAAAGGTTATAGAGATGCCAAATTGGTTCTACATCACAAGATCAATTTAACATATATGAAACTTGTGGAAATACAAAGTCAGAGACGACAATAAGTTTGTAATTTCTATCAATCTTATTCCATAATTGGTAATTCTTCAATGGTCAAAAATCAGAATAGACAGAATCATGATGAATAAGATAAGATTTCGGATATCAAGAACTATCAGGTAAAGATAACATGATCGGGCTTCACGAATCCCTTATTGAAGACTTCAAAAGTCGTAACCTAATACGATTTCACGAGGAAACTCATGCTTTTAAAGGATGACTCTAGCCGCAACCAGGACACATAAGTGCCAGAATTGAGATTCTAGTTTGCAGAAGGTCTTCTATTTTTAATGATGAACAAAAGCTATGTAGCTTACACTTAAAGTTGAGTTTGTGAATTAGTTTCCATGTTTACGAATTACTTTGCACCAAGTAAGCTAAACTTCTCAATATAGATTAATCATGTAAGCTTGTGATAAATTTACCTTGAACTACAAAAAAGAATGTGCACCTGCGTATTTATTGGTATGAGCTCTTTGTACCAATTTTTTTTCCGACAAACAGTGATTAAGTTGTTTGTGAACCATCTAGCAATCATGAAGTTCAATAACTCTCAAAGACTAAATTAGTTCATGAGCTGTCCAAAATAGTTTGTGAACAAATTATCGTCTCGAATTTCAAGAACTTTTCTTAGCTATAAGTTCGCGAACTGTCCAAATCAGTTCGTGTAATTAAGTTACAAAAAGGATCCATGAACTTTTTAGTATCAACCAGTTCGCGTACTGTGAAAAGATGTTCGTGTACTTGGGGTTTAAAAGTAATAAGGAACATCTCAAAATAAATCAGTTCGTGAACTGACCAAACCAGTTCATCTACATGAATAAATAAAAGATTTAATTCATTAAGTATATTATTTATAAGCTCGGAGTTCGTGTACTGACCAAATCAATTCGTGAACATGAAATATATTATAATATCAACATGTTTGTGTACTTGGGGGTTTAAAAGTAATCAGGAACATCTCAAAATAAATCAGTTCGTGAACTGACCAAACCAGTTCATCTACGTGAGTTAATAAAATATTTAATTCACCAAGTATATTATTTATAAGCTTAGAGTTCGTGTACTGACCAAATCATTTCGTGAACATGAAATATATTATAACTTGATGTCCCTTATGAACTTCTTACGCAATTACGACATGTTAAACCATAAATTGTTCTCAACTTATTATGCAGTAAGTTCTTTTAGAACTTACATTGATTGAATTATACTTCGATATTTATTAATTACTAGCTTGAACTCGAAATTTCTTCTTTGCAATCTTCATCATAATACATAAGTCATGCAACATTGTCTTAGCAGATCGAATGGTTGAAAATATGAGTAAATAAGATAGTCATTCTCCACGTACCTTTATTGATGAAGTCATCGTATATGTCTTTGTTGTTCTTTAGTCTTCAATATTCAAGGTCGATTGGTGAATTATGATATTCAACTACCATTTTTTATTCCTAGTCCAAGACTGACTCTAGTAGACTATAGATCAAGAGATACTTTTAATCAATTAAATTTGATAACAAGCTTGACATACCAATTTGCGAGCCTGACCGAGCGATGCTCTAACATAAAATATTTCCGTCATAATCATGGGAAGATCACAATACCAGAAGTTGGTGTTAATTAACTTGCAAATTATATCAGTTTCTTTCCGATCATGATCAAATCGATAAAGGCCGTCAATATATGATTGGTACAAAATGTCTCATTTTACTTTAGCTTATGCCTTTTGAAAAGGCAGATCCAGACACATTTATTTAATAGGAAAGTATTGATCTATAAGAGGCTACATGTAGTGCTCCAATTGAGACTATCAAAATACGATTCACATACTCAAAGTTAATATATTTTACTTGATGATGATGAGATTTTAATGTCCATGAATAACGCTGGTACCAACAATTCTGTGAATTTTTCAGCATATGCATATACTTGAGAATTGTGTGAAATCGTGGTAAGAAAATATTGTTGTTGAATATTCATTTAGAGTGTCTAGTGAAATAAGAATGATAATGGTTGTTAACCCCTCTGAATAGGAGTATTGACATATGTGATTAGCAAGAACAAAATCCGAATTATGTTGGATTGAAATCTTTTGAATAACGCAATATTGAGATCCAAAACTGATAGACACATTTTTGTGTCTAAGTTGTCCTCAATTTTCTGTATTGTTGGTACTCAATTTTGTACTTATTATGGCGTTTTGTGTGTTTGTAGGTATTTTTGGGCAATAAACATTTTTGGAAAATTGGGCTCGAAAAGTTGTTAATGGCACCCCTGGAGGACAGCTGCTAAATGGACCCCAGTTTTGGATAAGGGGCACCTTTGTTACTGTTTACACTCCATGGATATTCGCACCCCTACTCTGGATAGGGGGCAAACATCATCTTCCTCTTTTGAATTTTCAGTTTTGGCGGGAAATAGTAGCAGCGGAAGAACATAACTTTGGATCGAGTTTTGGAGATGTTTTAGAGAGACTCAATGGACGAGATTGACTGGGATGACTTGATTGAGCATAACAGGCGTTTTATGGTTGCTTGCTTCGATTAGAATTGACTGTATTTTCGAGTGAGGCAAAACAGAGGCGAGAGGATACTCGGGATGCTCTGTGATGTTGTTTTGGAAAGTTTGCACGAGTATAAAGCTTGTTACACTGCTTTTGGAACGTGTATGGGCCTGTTTAGAGTGTGCTGGCAGAAAATCAACGCGTGAGGAGATAAATTAGGGAAGAAAATATTCCCGAGATAAATTACAGAGGATCACCATTGCTGCTGCTGTGAAGAGCACGAAGAACATAAGACGCACATAGAACAGTCGTATTTGCTACAGTAACAGTGACAGTTATCATTTATCGTTCTCTGTAACAGTTCGGTTTGTAACAGATATAATTGTTACAAACCCGGTTTAATAATTTTCCCTCCATTTTCATCTTTGTAAACACCCTTTGAGAAATAAAAAATGAATTTTGAGTTTTTTTCCATGATGATGAGTTAATTCTCGCACAACCAAGGCAATGGAGGAAGCTATTTACGCATGAATAATTGGTAACTATTTTATTTTCTCTAATTTATATTTTATAATTCACTCAATCACTGCTTTTGCAGAGTTCTAAAATGTTTTCATAATTTTCTTAATTACTTGTTATTCAATTTGAGAGGTTATACCTTTGTTTAATTAATTGATAATCTATGCTTAGGGAATACAATTAATATTTGAGAATTTGCCTGATTATTTGTGAATTAAGAAATAAATGACTTAAAAGATAATTAGAGTTTTGGATTATTTACCATCATTTATTCATGTGTAATAGTGGAATCTGGTGTCTTGGTTATTCTTAATATCTTGAAATCAAACTTTGAATTAAATTTTCTTTATTTTTAAGTTTTATTAAGTCTAAAATCTATTGTTTTCACAAGTCTCAACGAATCTTTTACTACAACAACTTTGAAATACCATCAATTTTTGGTGCCGCCGACGCGGACTTGTCTTTAGGCTAGAATTTTTAGATTTAGTTTTTAGGTATTTATTTATTTTTATTTATTTATTTGTTTTATTTTACGTTTTTGGGTATTTGTCTTTTTATTACAGATTCTTGGATTTCGGAGCGAAAGAAAAAGGAGTTGCCAAAGCTTTTGGTGACCACTTAAAGATTTGGAGTCAAAAGACAAAGCGAAAAGAATGAAGAAAAAAATCAAAAAAAAAAGAGAAAATTTTATTAGATTTTGTTTTTATCTCTTAGATTTTTTCTAGCTTTTAGAAATTGTATTAGGATATTCTCTATTTTTGTAATTTTCTTTTTATTTTGGACTTTAGTTTTTGAACTTTGGACTGTGGACTTTAGGACATTATTCTTTTATTTTTAAACCCTAAAGAAGGGTAAAATTAAATATAAACTGTTTGCAGAGAAGGACGGTAATTACGATATTGCCTCGGCCCCTCGAGTTCGTACATGACATAAGAGTCGTGGCCCGAGTCGACTACAACGGTTCTTCGCCCATCTGGTACGGGAGGTAAGTTTATCTGAACACCCGCAAATCCCCTATCAGCGGGTTTACTGTCTTCCTTCGTATGCATATATGTCGAGGAACTGAAAACAGTTTAATTTTCTAGTAAAGGGAAAGGACTGGCCATAAAAGATAAGGGTTCGGATTTCATCACCGTTCTCTTCTTGCCCGCCTTTGGAAAACGATACCAAACGCGAACCTAAGCTTAAAATCCTGACTAGAACGAGACCGATAGGGTAACGAGCTTAATAGGAAACTCGTTCGAAAAATATTGGTTGCTCTATTAAGCATACTTCGAAGTTCATGATGGTTAATGTAAGTTGAGCGTGCCGCTTTGTAACCCAAGTGAATGTTTTTCCAGTGAGGCCTGGGTGTCAAAGCTCCATTGAGCTTCCCTTGTCTCTATTCAACTTATTTTAACTCAGATTAATTCCAGAGGGGTTTGCTTAAATTGTAACGAATTCCCTTTCGAAGGATTAGAAGCTGGTTTAGAAACAATCTAAGTGGAGCCATCATGCTTTTTGTTTGCTAGAAATCAATAGGTTTGTTGTGGTGGAGTCAGCCTTGTTTGTGTTTGCATAGAACTTCCCTTCCTTTTAGGACTTTTCTTTTTAATTTTGTTTTTCTAGTGTATGCCCGAGGTTATTAGAGAGAGGGCTTGGAAAAGAGATACTTTAGGTCGATTGATTAGTGAAAAACCTAGTAATTCTTCTTGTGGAAGCGGGGAGCTCGAAGACTCTTCTTTTGAGAGCCCTGTTTTCGGAAACTTCAGTTTTGAGAATCTGTCTCTTCGTGATGAAAGTACCCCTAGTACTTTACCTGTGCCAACAATGGCTACTTTGAAAAATTACATGTACCCAACTAGGACCAACCGAGCTTCGTGCATTAAATTGCCAGCCTCTACGGCTAATTATGAGTTGAAACCTGGTATCCTTCAGATGGTCCCTATATTCTTAGGAAAAGACAATGAAAACCCTTACTTTCATGTTAAGGACTTTGAAGAAGTTTGTGGAACAATTAAGATTAAAGACCTTTGTGATGAAGTCTTGAAACTTAGGATGTTCCCCTTTTCCTTGAGAAATAAAGCCAAGTCCTGGCTGCATAACCTACCATCTGAGTCTATAGAAACATGGGACGAACTTACCGCTGCTTTCTATTTGAAGTTTTTCCCTAAGCATAGAACTGCATCTGTTAGGAAGAAAATTAGTGCCAGTGTACAACAAGAAGGAGAATCTCTTTATAGATTTTTAAAGAGATTTAATGATCTTTTGTCGCAATGTCCTCACCATGGGTTCGAGAAAATGAAACTAGTTGAAATTCTTTATGACGGTTTATACTATTCGACCAAAGCCATGGTCGAATCTATGTGCGCTGGTAGGTTCACGAGTAAAAACGCTGATGAAGCATTTTCCTTCTTAGAAGATGTAGCTGAAAAATCCCAACAGTGGGAGTCTTGTGTTGAACCTCCTAAAAGACTCTTGGTTAATAGAAGTTGCACCAATGTGGTAGATACGAGTTTTACGTCAGATGCTAAGTTTGCTTCTTTGTCTAGAAGGTTAGAAGCTTTGGAAATGGGTCAGTCTAAAAATAGGTCCCTTGTTGAACCTAATGATAGAATTAGAGCCTCTCAAGTCTCTAGTTGTGGAATAGAACCCGATAACTCATTTTGGGAAGGTCAGGTTAGTGAAGAGAAAGCCCATGCTATCTATAACAACTCCAGGTTTGAAAACCGTCAGAAGTTTGACCCATATTCAGAGACCTATAACCCTGGTTGTAGAAGCCATCCTAATTTCTCTTGGTCTAAAGGCCAGAATCAAGGTCAATCTAGTAATTCTTAGCCTCCCCCAGGTTTTGGTTATAATAAGAACTCTTCAGGTCAAGCCCAATTCCAGAACCCTTCTGAGAATAGAATGACTAGCTTAGAGAAATCTCTTAGTATATTAAGAAAGAGCCAGGATATGTTAACACAGAGCCAGGAAATGTTAGTAAAGAGCCAGGTTAGTTTTCAACAGGAAACCCAGCAAAATTTTCAAACTAATGCCCAGACTCTTGCTAAGTTAGAACTTCAAGTAGGTCAAATAGCTAAGACTCTAAGTGAAAGAGATAACTGAAGGTTCCCTAGTCATACTGATCCTAATCCCAAATGAGAGAAATCGTACAATCATGTGAATTCTATTACAACCCTTAGGAGTGGAAAGAAAGTTGACAATAAGGCCGCCATGCCTAAAAGTGAACATGCTGTAGTTCACCCTTCTGAGCCAGAAAATGAGGAGACTGATAGAGTCTCTAAAGAGACTAATGAGGGTCCTAATGAGTCCGACTTTGTTCCCATAGCCCCATTCCCGCAGCTGCTAGTTCCAACTAAGAGGGAGTCCAACTTTAATGATATATTGGAGGTTTTTAAGCAGGTAACTATCAACCTTCCACTATTAGATGCGATTAAGCAGATTCCCGCTTATGCCAAGTTTCTTAAGGATATGTGTACGTGAAAGCGAAAGCTTAGTGTCCAAAAGAAAGCCTTTCTAGCTAGCCACGTCAGTTCTATCATTCAGAATACCACTACTCCTAAGTATAAAGACCCAGGGCCCCCTACCATTTCTTGCATAATAGGTAATTACCGTGTTGAGAAAGCGTTGCTTGACTTATGAGCCAGTGTGAACTTACTCCCATACCATGTGTACCTTAAGCTAGGACTTGGTAAGATGAAACCTACCCAGATGACACTTCAGTTAGCTGATAGGTCCGTTAAAATTCCTCGTGGTGTGATCGAGGATGTTCTTATAGAGGTCGATAAGTTTATTTATCCAGTGGATTTTGTTATCCTAGATACCCAACCTGTCCCTGACCCAGAGAACCAGATACCGGTAATTTTAGGTCGCCCGTTTTTAGCTACATCCAATGCGATCATCAACTGTCGAAATGGTATTATGAATTTTTATTTCGGTAACATGACTATTGAGCTGAACATTTTTAATATTAGTAAGCTACCCTCTGAACTAGATGACTCGAGCATATAAGAGGTAAACATGATAGGAACATTAGTCGAGGAGTCATTACCAAACAATTTGTTAGAAGATCCATTAGAGAAATGCATAGCTCACTTTGGGATTGATTTTGATGATGATAGTGTGATTAGTGAGGTGAATGCTTTGTTAGATTCAGCCCCTTTGTTAGATACTAGTAATGGATGGAAACCTAAGTTCGAACCACTACCAGTTTCTAAGTCTGCCCTAGTTCCTTCTTTAGAAGAGCCTCCTAAGTTGGATCATAAACCATTACCAGATACCCTGAAGTATGTGTTTTTAGGACCATCTGAAACTTTACCCGTGATTGTATATCCGACTTGGATAGTGATCAGGAAAGTAGGCTAGTAACCGTCCTTCAAAATATAAAGAAGCTTTAGGGTGGACCATAGCAGACATTAAGGGTATAAGTCATACTGTTTGTATGCATCAGATTTATTTAGAGGAAGACACCAAACCTTCTAGGGATATGCAACGACGACTAAACCCTAATATGAAAGAAGTAGTTCGAACCGAGGTTCTTAAGTTGTTAGATGCAAGCATTATCTATCCTATTTCAGACAGCAAGTGGGTCAGCCCTGTTCAGGTTGTCCCCAAGAAATCCGGTATTACTGTAGTCCAGAATGAGAATAATGAGTTAATCCCAACCCGAGTGGCCACGGGTTGGCGTGTTTGTATTGACTATAGGAAATTGAACAAGGTCACTAGGAAGGATCACTTTCCCCTTCCCTTCATCGACCAAATGCTAGAGCGATTATCAGGTCATAGTCATTATTGCTTCTTAGATGGCTACTCTGGTTATAATCAGATTGTTATTGCCCCAGAAGACCAGGAGAAAACCACTTTTACCTGTCCCTTTGGTACCTTTGTGTATAGACGCATGCGTTTCGGGCTATGTAATGCCCCTGCAACTTTTCAGCGTTGCATGATGAGCATATTTTCTGACATGGTAGAACGGTTCTTAGAGGTCTTTATGGATGATTTTTCAGTGTTTGGTTCCTCTTTCGATGAGTGCTTGCATCATTTGTCACTAGTGTTGACTAGGTGTAAGGAAAATAATTTAGTGCTAATTGGGAGAAATGTCACTTCATGGTTCGTTCAGGAATTGTTTTAGGGCATATTGTATCTTCTAAGGGTATAGAGGTAGATAAAGCCAAAGTTGACCTTATTAAGACTTTACAGGTCCCAAAAACCGTAAGAGATATTAGGTCATTCTTAGGGCATGTGGGTTTTTATCGCCGATTCATTAAGGATTTTAGCTTGATTTCTAGACCTTTTTGCAATTTGCTTGCAAAAGATGTTAAGTTTGTCTTTGATGATGCTTGTTTAGAGGCTTTTGAGATGCTTAAGACTTTACTCACTACCACCCCCATAGTCCAGGCACCCAACTGGAACCTACTCTTTGAGATCATGTGTGATGCTTTAGATTATGCTATTGGTGTTGTGCTAGGTCAGCGAGAAAACAAATTACTTCATGTGATTTACTATGCTAGCAAAACTCTGAATGATGCCCAGTTGAACTATACCACTACAGAGAAGGAACTGTTGGCCATTGTGTTCGTCTTAGACAAGTTTAGACCCTATCTCTTAGGTTCTAAGGTCGTAATATATATTGATCATGCTGCTTTGAAATATCTTCTGTCTAAGAAGGATACGAAACCTAGATTGATTAGATGGATCCTTTTGTTGCAAGAGTTTTCTCCAGACATTAGAGACAAAAAGGGTGCAGAAAATGTAGTAGAAAACCACTTGTCTAGGCTAGTTGTTGATTCCCCTGATGATTCCCTTCCTATAAGGGATAGCTTTCCTGATGAACAACTGTTCTTTCTTACCTAATTACCTTGGTATGCGAATATAGTGAACTATCTTGTTACTGGTCGAATGCCCCAACATTGGGGTAAACAAGATCGTTCTAGGTTTTTAGCCTAGGTTAAGCACTTCTTTTGGGATGATCCTTACTTGTTTAAGTATTGTCCAGACCAGATTATTAGGAGATGTATACCTGAGAGTGAACAATCCAGTATTATTTCCTTTTGTCATGATCATGCTTATGGGGGTCACTTTAGTGCTTAGAATACTGCTGCTAAGATATTGCAGTGTGGATTCTATTGGCCTTCGTTTTTTAAATACTCCCACAGTTACTTGTTACTTGTGAACGTTGCCAGAAATTAGGAACCATTTCCCGTAGGAACATGATGCCCTTGAACCCTATTTTAGTTGTTGAGGTCTTTGATGTGTGGGGTATTGACTTTATGGGTCCGTTTCCTAATTCTTTTGGTAATCTATACATCCTTGTCCACTGTAGACTATGTCTCTAAGTGGATTGAGGCAGTTGCGTGTAAAACGAATGACCATAGGGTTGTGATTGAGTTATTGAAAGATAATATACTTACATGCTTTGGTACACCGCGATCTATAATTAGTGATGGAGGGTCGCACTTTTGTAATGGACCTTTTAGGCTTTTGATGAAAATATATGGTATTACACATAAGGTAACTACCCCGTATCATCCGCAGACTAGTGGTCAGGTAGAGGTTTCCAATAGGGAGATAAAACGTATATTAGAGAAAAAAATTAATCTTAATCGGAAAGACTGGTCGTCTAGGCTTACTGATGCCTTATGGGCTTACCGTACTGCGTTTAAGACCCCCATTGGAATGTCACCTTATCGACTTGTGTATGGTAAGGCATGTCACTTACCTGTTGAGTTAAAACATAGAGCATATTGGGATGTTAAGCAGCTAAATTTTTCACTTGACAAGGCAGGAGCCCATAGGAAACTCCAGCTCAATGAGTTGGAAGAGATTCGTAGAGATGCTTACGATAGTGCTAAGGAGTATAATAACAAAATGAAACTTGTGCATGATAGAAATATTTTAAGAAAGTCATTTTCTCCAGGTCAAAAAGTTGTTCTGTATGATACTCGTTTGCATCTATTCCCCGGGAAGTTACGCTCTCGGTGGACCGGTCCTTTTGTGGTCCGTACTGTTTTTCCTCATGGAGCTATTGAGATCGAGACACCGGATGGTAGTAGTTCTTCGAAGGTTAATGGTCAGAGATTGAAACCATTTTTAGAGCCCTTTCCTACAGGTGATGTTGAGGAGGTCCCTCTGGAGGACCCTGTTTACCCTTGATTGACCATCGAGGCAGTTGTATGTTGTATATTAGTTTTTGATTTTCTCTCTCTTCACCCAGGTACTATCTTTCCAACTTCTCCTCGTGTTATTTTACTTTTGGTACTGCTCTTTGATTAGAAACATTGGGGACAATGTTAGATTTAAGTTTGGGGGTGGGGAAGAACTTTTAGCCAGTTGCATTTTTGAAACTTCTAGCGTCACTTAGTATCCGGTTAGCTAAGTTTACATACTGTTTCTCACCGAAAAGATGGAAATTGGAATTGCTAGGGATAACATTCTACTGAGACATTAGAGAAAAAGACATTGAGATCTTTGACATTCAGGAGAGAACATGTATCTTTTAGAGGGTAATCGTGATAGACCTAACCATCCATGATAGAAATACAATCCGGTCAGAAGGAAATGCCAGAAAGACAAAGCAACCTCACAATGTAGTCTTGGTTATTGGATTACGACTCTCTCAGTAGAAACTTATCATCATCAACAAGCGGAGCGACATCAAAATCTATGAAGAAAGTTGAAGACGTTTAAGGTTTAGAAGCAACAATAAAAAAGCAGAATTCAAATCAAAGTTTAAGAAGTTATAAGAGCAAGAAAAATCAAACGATATAAGTTGTTGAATTTCATGATACTAAGACATTATAAGTTGCGAAGATCCAAGTGCTAAAGTCCTTCTGTCATTGCCATGTAATTTTTTGTCTTGTTGTTAAAAAAAATGAAAAAAAAAAGTTTAAATTTTGTAGTTACCTTTTTGTTCAATAAGGCCATAGAGAAGTAGAAATCTATAAGGAAGTTTCAAGCAAGAAAACGAAGAGAAGAGTTAATTATCAAGGTTCTACGAGGTTCGAGAGTTTATCATCAACAGTTGAAGTCGAAGAAGACGTTGTTTCTACTGAGCACTATGAGAGAGTCGAAGAGAGATGCATATTGGTTGCTTTGTTAGTCCGCTTTCCATCTGGCACAAGATCTTTCTAGCACTGGTTCAACTCATCACACGTAATTTGTCCAGCTGTGTAGCAGATGTCCCTCTCATCTTTATCTCTCTCCTAATCTTATCCAGCTGTAAAGCGGATGCATCTTATAATGTTTATCTAGCTGTGTAGAGGATATCTCTTTATCTAGCAGTATTGTGGATGTGTCTCCCCTATTATTTATTCAGCTTTAGAGCTGATACCTTTAATTTCTCTGGCATTCTAGTTACTTGGAGATAGGTTGAGAATATGTATGTCCTCATAGCTCTTTGGATACTTGTGACCAATTAGGAGTATCAGGTTTTGTGGGTACACCTCTGGTAAACCCTCCCGAGACAACACTCGGCCGCTAGGGCCACCTAGCGGTTTAACGTTTTACTGCATGTGCTAAGTGTAGCCGTGATGCCAGCGACAGTGAGTTAGGATTTTATTTTCTAGATTAGATTTGCTCGAGGACTAGCAAATAATAAGTTTGGGGGTATTTGATAGACACATTTTTGTGTCTAAGTTGTCCTCAATTTTCTGTATTGTTGGTACTCGATTTTGTACTTATTATGGCGTTTTGTGTGTTGTAGGTATTTTTGGGCAATAAACATTTTTGGAAAATTGGGCTCGAAAAGTTGTTAATGGCACCCCTGGAGGACAGCTGCTAAATGGACCCCAGTTTTGGATAAGGGGCACCTCAATTACTAAGGGGCACCTTTGTTACTGTTTACACCCCATGGCTATTCGCACCCCTACTCTGGATAGGGGGCAAACATCATCTTCCTCTTTTGAATTTTCAATTTTGGCGGGAAATAGTAGCAGCGGAAGAACAGAACTTTGGATCGAGTTTTGGAGATGTTTTAGAGAGACTCAATGGACGAGATTGATTGGGATGACTTGATTGAGAATAACAGGCGTTTTATGGTTGCTTGCTTCGATTAGAATTGACTGTATTTTCGAGTGAGGCAAAACAGAGGCGAGAGGATACTCGGGATGCTCTGTGATGTTGTTTTGGAAAGTGTGCACGAGTATAAAGCTTGTTACACTGCTTATGGAACGTGTATGGACCTGTTTAGAGTGTGCTGGCAGAAAATCAACGCGTGAGGAGATAAATTAGGGAAGAAAATATTCCCGAGAATAATTTTCTTTGCTGTCGAGTTATGGGAGATTTTGTGGAGTTATGAGACATTATTCTTGGTCCTGAGAGTATATATATGGTTCTGGGGAAGTATAGAGGGTGACAGAGAGTTTGGGGAGAGGTACAGAGCATCAACAGAGCCGGACAGTTAAGTTACAAAGAATCACCATTGCTGCTGCTGTGAAGAGCACGAAGAACATAAGACGCACATAGAACAGTCGTATTTGCTACAGTAACAGTGACAGTTATCATTTATCGTTCTCTGTAACAGTTCGGTTTGTAACAGATATAATTGTTACAAACCTGGTTTAATCATTTTCCCTCCATTTTCATCTTTGTAAGCACCCTTTGAGCAATAAAAATGAATTTTGAGCGTTTTTCCATGATGATGAGCTAATTCTCGCACAACCAAGGCAATAGAGGAAGCTATTTACGCATGAATAATTGGTAACTATTTTATTTTCTCTAATTTATATTTTATAATTCACTCAATCACTGCTTTTGCAGAGTTCTAAAATGTTTTCATAATTTTCTTAATTACTTGTTATTTAATTTGAGAGGTTATACCTTTGTTTAATCAATTGATAATCTATGCTTAGGGAATACAATTAATATTTGAGAATTTGCCTGATTATTTGTGAATTAAGAAATAAAGGACTTAAAAGATAATTAGAGTTTTGGATTATTTACCATCATTTATTCATGTGTAATAGTGGAATCTAGTGTCTTGGTTATTCT